>MU223230.1:1855762-1875741 GCA_018584345.1 Thuja plicata | reverse complement strand
TGGAATGAGGCCAGACTTATTATTTATAGATGTCTTTCTATCTAACCCTAACCCTAACCCTAACTTATTTTACATTTTACAAATAAAATATATTATCCGATGGCCGGTACTACCTGCACCATGCTACAAAAGGCCTCGAGATGGAGAAGGTCTGACATGTCAAAAGAATAAAAGAAGAGAGATGGAGTGGAAGAATCAGCCTCGAGAAGAGAGCTGAGGAAGAAATCTGATCCCCTGGGGATTGAGGCTACATGCCTCATAAATGGGAGAGCGGTGCCCTGTCTCTGATGTGCTAGGTGTAACATAGAAGTGGCTCCTTGGGAAGACCATCTATCAGAAAACCTCTGATCAAGCTGATGTCTCTTATTGTAGTCACCTACCTTCTGACATCCTCAATTAACTACCCTGAATGTTACATTTTGGTGAACCCGACGTATAAAATAGAGGTCACCAAAGTGTAACATAAGAAAAGATGTCACATTTGAAAATGTAGATGTTTGTGTGATGTGTGGGGAAGATAAGATGTTCCTTTTAACCTCAAATGCACAAATGAAAGATCCAAATTGATTAACCCAAAAGAAGGATCAATGCACAAATGAATCAACTATTTGGAAAGGAGAATAACAAAGGGGATACCTTAAATTCTGTTAATTATAAGTATGGAAATGATATATGATAGTAAATGAAGAAATAGAAGAAATGCACTAACCTTGAAATATTACAGATCAAACAATGTTGTTTTCTGAGATCTGTAGGCTATTTCTGGAAAAATTGAAGTATGATCCAAAACCAGAATGCAGAGACAAACAAAACCCAGAAATATTTTCCCATTCTAATGTCATCTTATGAAAAAGGTTGACCTTGACCCACAAATGTCAACCCTGACCCAATAATGTCGACCCTGACCTGCACAGATGCGAAAGTGACTCTATTCGTGTTGTCCGCAAGAAAGCCAAAAATGTACACGTCGGGTTCACCAAAATGTATAATATAAAAATTCATGATTGATTTGTTGATTATCTTGAAATGTAAGGTGTTGATGTGTAAATTTTCCTTTAAGTTGCCTAGAATGTATTGAATTCCTTAACCCTAATTGAATTATATTTATTAAGTATATTGTGAATAGGGAGAAAATAAGATGTTCCCTTTTTACCCTCAAATACACAAATGGGAGATCCAAGTTGATAAACCCCAAGGAAGAGCTAATGCACAAATGAATCAACTATTTGGAAAGGAGAATAACAAAGGGGATACCTTAAATTCTATTAATTATAAGTATAGAAATGATATATGATAGTAATTGAAGAAATAGAAGAAATGCACTAACCTTGAAATATTGCAGATCAAAGAATGCTATTTTCTGATGTCTATAGACTATTTCTAGAAAAACTGACAGTTGATCCTGAACCGGAATATAGAGACAAAAAAAACCCATAAATCTTTTTCCGTTCCAATGTCATCTTATGAAAAAGGTCGACCTTGATCCAAAAATGTCAACCCTGACCCAATAATGTCAACCCTGACCTGCACAGATCTGAAAGTGACTCTGTTCGCGCCGTCTGAAAAAAAGTTGAAAAGGGTATTCAAATCTGGGTTCAAATCTGCAGTCCTGAACTTGTACCTGCAAGAAAAAGAGGTTTGTTTGTTGGGGGGAAGGGGTTTTCCTTGGTCAAACCCCAATTTTTGAATTAACCTTATAATCAAATTGAAATTACATAAACAAAGTAAATAAACAAATTCACCTTGCTTGTATGGAGACCCTTGTGGTGGATTCAAATCCTTAGATCCACAAGGACGAATGCTTGAAGTTGTTTGAACTTTGTAGAAGAGTATGAAGTTTATCTACCATGCCAATTCATGGCTCCATGGAAGTAAATGTGATCAAGTGCTTGAATTAAGAATGTAGATGTCTTGAATGCTTGAGAGATCTTGGTAGTGCTTCTTGATTCGCTTTGATTTGCTTGATGATCGTTAGGAGACTTAGATTTTTTTTAGATCCAAATGAGAGAGGAAAGCCCTTCTTTTATAGTGATCTTGGGCACAAAGGCCGACATAGAAAACAATAATTAAGGGTCCATGCCACAAAAATCTAGAGAGGTACACATGGAGAGGAGAACAAAATTAAGGTCTTAACACAAAACTCTAGAAGGGGTCGACCCTTAAGGTAGAAATAATTATTTAAGAGCCTTGTCACAAAATTTGAGGTAAGGCCAACCCCAAAGTTAATTTTAGCATTAGGCAAAAAAATAAAGAAAGGATTATCTCAAATAATAAATTAAGAATCCTACACAAAGCTTAAGAAAGGTCCACCTCAAATATTAATTTAAGAGTTCGACACTTAACTCAAGGAATAATGGCCCTGAAGAGGGAAAATATAAAATTTTGATGAAACCCTGAAACTGGGACTCAACCCCAAGGACCCTGGACCCTGGGGTCAGGGTTGAGATTGACCTTGACCTAGGTTAGGGTCAAGGTCATCCCTGACCTAGGTTAGGGTCAAAGTCAACCTTGACCCAGAGGGTCAGAACCTCGGGAAATGTGCCAGAGTCTCAGAAACAAAGAGAAAAGGAAGAAAATAGGGGTAGAACAGGCACATAAGCACATGAAACTCCATGGAAGCATGAAGGTGTCTAAATTAGGACCATAACAACTTACTAGGGAGGCCTAAAAGGTCTCAACATGGAGTTCTTCCATTTTAAGATGATACATTTAGCCCCCACTAACAAGGGAAAACACTTTTTGCAAAGACTTACATCCAGAAACTACAAGACCCTAAAGTTTGAACCCTGGGTCAAGGTTAAGGTTGAACTTTACCTAGGTTAGGGACAAGGTCAACCTTGACCTAGGTCAGGGTCAAGGTTGATCCTGACCTTGAAGTCTAGAATCTCAGGTTTGCAGCCTAGAATGCAGAATTCAGGCTGGAAAGAAGTGAAAAGAGGGGGAGAATAGGGGAAAAACCACGTCTAGATCAGGAACCCATTCAAGGTGCTTGATATGATCCCAAACCACTTACTCAGAAGGCTAAACTAGTCTATCATGGAAGTGCTTCCATTTTCTGACTATACAACAACTAAACTATAACAGGGCCGAAAGGTATATACATGCAAAACTGGAAGGATATACACTAAAAATGCCAAATTTATAGTAGAGCTAAAATGGAATGACCACCCTAAACAAAAATGTACAAGACTTACATTATCTAAATTATCCTACACTACACAGAGGGCAGACGACCCTCTGGCAGAGCTAACCCACCAACAGGTGGCAAACCAGATAGTGGAAACGTAGAGAAAAACAAAAACACAAACCAAACAAAGAAAAAAGTAGGAAAGACAGAGAGAAACAAAGAAACCAACTTGAAAACTAGAGAAAGGAAAGGGAGGAAAGGTGGAATGAATGCTCTGCAACAACTTCCACCTCTAGAGGATCACCACTCAACACCAAAAACCACTTGCAATTGTTCAAAACAGCTCAGAATAGCTCGTACTTAACTCTCACTCAAATTGCTATGATATCGCTATGAGATTGCTTTGAAATTGCTCTGAATGTTTTAATCATAGTAATTGTGAAAATGACAGGTGATTTCTATTTATACTCGAGGTGAAAACAAGTTACCTTTCCCTTTGCAAACTCCAAAATAGGTAGACCTCCGGACTCCGGGCCCGGGGATTCCGTGCAACCATACCCTCTTACGAAAAGAAGATATCGTGGCAAAGAATCATGGAGTTTGAAGTCTGGCATCTGGACAAGGAACGACCAACTTCGGGACTGGGTCCTAGAGACACGACAAGAAAAAACACAAAGAAAAAAAATGACGTGGGAAAGAAAAACCCGGAGAAGGAAAACAAAGAAACAAAGGCAAAAGACAAGGCAAGAGACAAAAATAGAAAACAAAAAAAAGGGGGACCCAGGGATAGGGATGCAGGGCATAAAAAATGGTAACTATCTAGGATGAATGCCTTAGCACATTCAAGAACTACATAAGATCTAGTTAGCAAATTAGAATAGATCGTTACTCAAAGTATCTTACTTGCAAAGAGTAACATGTCTGAGAATATCCATCCATACACGATCTTGTCCATGATCCTTTCATCAGTGGTGAGGTGTGGGCTTTGGAAGGAAATCAAGTCGATGACCTCTAGGAGAAGTAGAGAAGAGGCACTAAGTACATCAAACCCCAAAGTCATCAAATTTGTTGGTTTCTCCCAGAGACCAAAGTTTCACCCCATTTCTTTTTATTATTATTTTGCACGCTTCAGGGTGGGAGGGTGGTACTTCTTTCACCATCAAGCTTAAGCTTAGCTAAATTTAATGGCAATACTTCTTTCACCCTTGCACCTATCTTAATATATTGGATGGGAAAGGAAAATTTCAGACCCGGGAAGAATCTTTTAAAAGTTCAGACTTGGGTCAATCCACTAGTACAGCCGATCTACCCTTGATGTGTCTGATTACTTGTTCCTTAAATTTTGATTCAACTGATGGCCAGACTTCCAGGGATAAATCCTATGAATATTACTCATAATGTACTACCAAACTTGCAAAATAACTTTAGAGACTGGACCGATTCCATCATGCTAACAATATATTCTTAAGTTACCGCCATCACTAAAGGCAATATCCCGGAGACTAGATGTTATGCGAAGCATACCAGTCCTCACAAGAAGGGGAGCAAAACACTGGAACCTAAAAGAGAAGACAAGGAGGGAAAAGACAGCAAAGGAAAAGGGTGGTCCTTAAGGACATCCAGCAAGACTATTTACAAAGCAAGGTACCTCTAAACGAAGCACCGGGAAAGAAATATTTACAAGCAAGAGAGATTTACATAGAATACAACTTTTGGGAAAACTGGCCTTACTCAAAGTAATGTTTGAGGAACTATCCATTGATGGGCAATGGGACAGGTTCCCCAGTCATGGTGTTAAGGTGATAGGTATTTTCCCTGTGGATTTTTGAGATTAGGTATGGTCCGAGCCAGAGTCGTTGGAACTTAGTGTGCTTTCCTTTCTTTTCCTGGGCCTTATCCCACAATAGGACCAAGTCTAAAATTTGAAAGGCCTTGTATTGGGCTCTATGATCAAACCATCATTTTACAACTACTTGATGACATGCAAAATTTTCAAGGGCTGCATCTCATTGTTCTTCCATCCGCACCAGATTCAGGAGCCGAACCTCCACAATATTATCCTAGTTGCTGAATTCTTGCATAAACTGCAACATTGGGATCTGTAAGTTGATTGGGAACACTGGGTTCTGGCCATAAACTAGATGGAATGGGGACATTCCCAGGGTGGCCTTAATTTGAATGTGATCCACCCAGAGGGTGATTCTTATATTTTGGTGTCAATCCTGAGGATTTTGTTCTAGTAGGTGTTTGATGACTTCAAGTAGATTTTTATTTGTTGATTCAGCAACACCGCTCCCCTGGGGGTAGTAATTACTGGAAAACTTTAGAGTGATCTTTCGGTCATAGGTCCATTCAAGTAGTTGTGCTGTAGAAAACATGAGACCATTTTCACATGCTATAGCAAAGGGCATTCCGAATCTTGTGACAATGTTTTCTTCCAAGAATTTGATAACTACATCTACCGTGTTGTTTTTGCAAGGTATGGATTTAGACCACTTGGTGCAGTAATCGATTGCAGTTAAGATGTATCAAAGGTTGGTAGACGAGTTGGGGTTGATTTCTCCAATAAAGTAAAATGTCCATTGGGCAAAAGACCTAGCCTCAAATACTAGTTGTAAAGGCATAGCTGGGTTACGCTCATGATGCACCACGGTTTGGCAAGTATGGCACCTTCAAACATGAGTGTAAACATCTTTGAATATGCAAGGCCAGTAGTATATCTGGCCTACAGGATCTAATGGGCAGTGGCATCAGCTGAGCCATGCCCAGTCCCAAACTGCCTGTGGAATTCTTCAATAATTTTTGTAGCTTGGTCCTTATCAATGCACCGAAGGTACACTCCCTCGTAATTCTTGTGGTAAAGTGTAGAGTTTTTTATCATGAGGTGGGAACTTTTCATCCATAGGGCATGGAATTTTTTGGGAGGTAACCCCTCTGGGCATCTATTGTTTAACAATAAGTACACCAGATCAGTGTACCATAGGTCTCGGGTGATAGACTCCACTGTGTAAGTTTGGCATTCTATGTGGGGAGTCTCTTCCGTCGTCGCTCGACTTAGTCCCTGGCCTTGGCTATCTTCATGGGTTGCATTTATAAGTCATATTCTTGGAGGATGGCCATCCATTTCCCCCATCTTTCACCTATTTCACTCTGCATCAGCAGAGATTTCACAGCCTGGTTCGGGATGATAGCATGCACCTTTCTCTGGAGAATATAATGCCAGAATTTCTTCACGGAGCGAACAAGAGAAAAGGCCTATTTTTTCAATGATGAATACCAAACTTTGGTGTTCTTGAAGGGGGAGCTCATGAAAGCTATGGGTCATTCTTCCCCTTCAACTTTTTAGGTCAATATGGCCGCTGCAGAATGCGGTGAAGCAAAGGAGTAAATGTAAAATAGGAGGGAGTAGTCTAGACTGGCCAGGATGGGTGCCTCTGTTATCATTTGTTTAATTTGGGTGAATGCCCACTTTTCCTCAGGACTCCACTCAATTTTGGTATCCTTTTTGATCATCTCATTGAGTGGCTTGACTATCTCAGTGAATCTAGTGATGAACCGCCAGACAAAGTTGACCTTTTCAAAGAAAGAATGCATCTCTTTCATGCTGCTAGGCATTTATAAATTTAGCAGCACTTCTACTCTCTCAGGGTCAATGGATATACCCTTCTCGAAGATAATATGCCCGAGCAACTTCCCTTTAGTGACCCTGAATATGCACTTCTTGGGGTTAAGGGATATTCTATACTGGCGACATCTCTCACAGATTTGGGCGAGGTGGGCGAAATGGTCACGCCTGTCCTGGGAAAAGATGGTCAAATCATTTATGTAGATGATTATGCATTAATTCACAAGGCCCTCGAACATAATGTCCATAGCCTTTTGAAATATGGCCCCTGCATTAATCAAGCCAAAGGGCATCCTCCAGTATGCAAACATCCCCCACTTGGTGGTGAACATCATTTTGTCTCTATCTTCATATTTAACCATGACTTAGTTTTATCTGGAGTAGCCATCTAAGAAAGACATCATCTAGGATCCATTCACTATCTGTAACACCTCATCCAGTGAGGGGAGAGGGTGATTATCCTTCTTAGAGGCTCTATTCAAATTTTAAAAATCTACGCAAAGGCAAATTTCACTGCTCTTCTTTCTAATCAGGACCAACTTGGCAACCCACGTAGTGTGCCAGATTGGAAAGATTATATGGGCTGACAACAATTTCTCCACCTCTTGATGAATCAGAGGCTCGATCAGTAGGTTGACCGGTCGCTACTTTTGTCGAAAAGGTTTAGCATCAGGTTTTAGGGGGATGGTATGAGTCATAATGGATGTGTTGTAGGTTTTCAAATCCTTATATCCCCATGTGATCACGTCTATGTATTCTCAGAGAACCAGAAGAATCTTTTCCTTCTCCTCAGAGGAGCAGGAGGTACCAATGTGTATCATCTTTTCTTCACCGGCTTGGCCAATGTTTACTTTCTAAAATTTTCCTCCCTCAGAGGAGGATGATATCTTTTCCCAACCCCGAGGGTCCGAGTCGAAGATACATTCAAGTGCAACCATCCCCTTCAGGATGGTGTTGGTAGGTGGTCCATGATCCCATCAGATTTATCACCCTATCTAGTATCATCACAGTCTCGTTCCTCCACTACCTGGTCCTCCAAGACATCAACATTGGCCATGAAGGCCAGGATATGTTGATTTTCCTCAAAAACTTGAAAGTTGGTGACATTATCTAGAATGGACAAGGTGGGGATCATCTCAATGGAAAATATCTAGAGTCATGAGCTGGCCATGGGCTCGAGTGTACTGGCAGAAATAGCGAGGGCATTCGGGACATAGTTCTGTCACCAGGGAATAAGATTGATACTGAAGGCATCAAAATCTTCAATGAGGCTCCATGCCCGATTGCGATATGTGGCTAGTCTTTTATCGTGACATGTGTACTGACTCCAAACTTTTTTGATAATCAACTCTAAATCACCCAGAGCCCAGAGGCGGGTGATCCCTTTCCTTAGTGCAAATAGGAGTCCATGGACCAAAGCCTCATACTTAGTAATGTTGTTTGTGTAGTTGAACTGTAGCCTCTAGGACACAAGGAAGGATTTCCCTCATGGGTTGATTAATTCTACTCCAACCCCATAGCTTTGTTTGGATCGGGACCCATCGAACTTAAGGGTCCACAGGTCGTCACTTGTAGTCTGGAGCTGGGGAGATGGAGTAGCTTTTGGATTATCTTTGGGAGACTTGGGAGGAGCTTCCTCCCGCACTGATGGTGCATGGGTGAGATTTTCCTCTGGAGTGATTTGGGGCAGAGATCTTCAGGGAGGCGGCACTGAAGAAGTGATTCTAGCAGAGATACTAGGTTCTGGGGAATCAACTATGTGCAATTTGTTCTAGAAGGCATCAATATGTTAGGTAGTGATAGAGAGGAAAGGTTCACACTCTAGCTCTGAATGCTTTTGATAGTGCACTCAGTACCAAGTGCCGAACAATAGTGTAGCGGGGGTCGCTATGGCACCTTGAGAATTGACTTCAATCCTCAATTTTTCTTCTAGGTCTTGGATTCTCTGCAAGACTATGGGATCCTCCCTAGGGGTGAAATCAAACGTTAATATTTCAAAGGGTTGGTACACTCCTAGGGAAGTCTCAAAGAATAAGACCTCGTTAACCCTTCTAACTTTGGTAAGGGCCTATTTCATTCGGGGCTCACTTTCAACCTAGATTTTGTTTGATTCTCCTTCCTAGGGAAGCCACAAGTGAGAGAAGTTGGTTGAAAAGTATCCATTCAATGATTTAGACCAGTTCTGACTTAATAACATCCCATAAGTCTCTAGGATGTCCACCACTTGGATATCGATTATGCTAGCTATTCTGGGGTCCTAGATGAGCTGTATTTGGATATTTTTTAGTTCACCCACCATTTTCATAGCAATTTTGTCAAATTGAATCACTGCACCATTAGATGGGGTGAGTCTGAATCCCAGCTTCTGGCATATGGATAGGGGCATGATGTTTCCCAAAGCCTCAAAATCTACTAGGCAGTTGTGTATGTTTTTGCCTTGTATGTTCAGGCTTAGTAGGAATGGAGGAACTTCATTATTCCCCTAGAAGACAGCCGCATTGGTGTCCTCAAAAGAGACAATCTTGGGCGGGTGACTGACAACTTCTGGGTTTCCTAAAAGTTTCAAAAGAGACTTCTTCTACTCAGGATAGTTCGGAAAAACCTCCATCAAGGTCATGGAGGTGGTGGTTGTTCTAACACCTTTGTGATGTCAAATCTTCCTCCTAGGAATTTGTGGCTTCCCTCGGCCGAGTCTTTTTCTTGGTTAGAGCTAGAACCTTTTGGAGGGACAGGCTGGTTAGTTGTATTGTCCCAGGGAGGAGTGTCCTTTGGAGGTGGCATGTAAAATAGTCCTTTACTAGCCTGGCTTTGAGTTTTGTAAGGATCCTGGGGGTTGGTGAAGGCATTGGCCTCAAAGGCTGGAATCGATTCATCAAAGAATCCCTATAGTTTGGATTCTTCTTTGTCTTCTCTGATGGATCAGAAGAAGACAATCTCATAGGTGAAGGTACCGTGAGTTGGTTCTTGCATAGGAGGCTCTGGGGGAGTAGAGTCATGTGATTTTTTTTTGTCCAGCTGGGAGATCATGATGACCTTCTCCAATGTGGCACAATTTACCTCATTGTGGGAGCCTGTGTTGTGCACTCTACACCAATTGGTCATGGGCTAGAAGTCTACAACTAGTGTGAATTGTGATGGTCCAGTACCACTTTGGTTGGCATTTTGGTTTGGAGGTGGACCTCTGGTGCTCGTGTTATTATTCTATTATTGTCAATTGGGCCAAGGCCCATTGTTGAAGTTTCTTCCTCTGGCATTGTTGTTCCATTGGCCAGAGAAAATATTCCCTCTTTGGGAATTGGAGTTTTGGGGTGCATAAGACCTCGCCTTCAATTGACCCATGTCCATAATTAGGGTGGACAACATTCACTGGAGGGATTCAACCTCAGTGGTCAGCTGAGTGTTTGTGTCACAATGTGATGGTTGTTGTTGGTTCCTTGGAAAGGCAACAGTATTTGCTAGAGTCAAGGGCAGCAATCCTCCAGCCATGGATGACTGAAAGAAGGGCACTCTGGGTAGTTGTGTCTGAGGTTGTTTTGCCTGCTGCAACTGGTTCCAAGGGAAAGATTCCAGACCCTGTATTGTCTGAGTCTGTGATGGATAAACATATCAGGCCTACTAGTTTATTAGTAGTGGCAGGGAATTCATTTCCATTGTAGGGGCACCCATCGCTAGATTGAGGTTATATCACCTAGCATACGCAGTTCCATTGGGGATCATGTTGAAGGGTGTTCTCTGCCCAATTCCACCTAGGGATTCATTGAGTCCACAGGATAGTTCTAAGGCTAGGTTGTAAACTTTCACCAAAGTATCCCGGTCGCCCGCAATGGTCGTTCTCCAGAGGAGGGTGGCAATGAAGGGGTCCATCACATTGAGATAGGTCTGTATGGTTACTTTTAGGGATGGGATGAAAGGGCTCGTGGAATGCTTCAAGGCATGCTGGAACCAATGATTGAATGTTGCAAGGGGTTCATTTGGTTCCTTTCTAATGGAAATGAACTGGTTGTGGCACCAATCTGGGTCCACATGTACATGGAAGGCAGCCAAGAAGGCGTCCTCCATGTCCTACCAACTGTTGATGGAGTTGGCGGGAAGGTTAAGGTACCAGTTCAATTTGCCCTTTCCCAGGGACAGGGGAAACATCTGGGTCACAACATCTTCATGTTGGATCTGGTTTCGATTCATGGCATCTTTGTATGCTTGCAAGTGTTCTTCTATGGTTCGTGAGCCTAGGTGCTCATATCGTGGGCAAATCTTTTCTGGGTGCGAGGGTAAATCATTGGTTGCACCCAAGAAAGTTCCCATGGGGGACTCGGTGTTATCAAAGTATGCAGCCATTTGGGGAGCTGAATTTTGAACAGGTTGGGCGCTGGTTCCCAGGACTGTCTGGGATGTTTGGATATTCTGAGGTACACTAGACCCCTAGACAATAGTGGCTGGTGTGGTTTTCAGGGTCTATTTCTTTCGAGCAAGAGGCCTGAGTTTGAAAAACCTTCCAGGGTTAGGGGCTGATTTGAGGATTCTTTCAAATCTCGCTGGGGAGAAAGACCCAATTCTACTGAAGGCTTGACTCCTAAAACTATGGCTTGGGGAACCCTCGAGAGGTGTAAAATCAGAATCCTAAGAGGGGAATGAGTTCATGCCCTCCTTCTAGTGCCAGTTTCTGTTGACGGGACTCTTGTGACTGGGTTCGCTAGTAGAGATAAGTTATCACTGGGTACCTGCCAACTTCGCCTATAAAGGTTGTCCAGAGAAATGAGATTCCCCGGGCCTCCAAGAACGTGAGAGTCAGGTCTCGATAGTGTAGGTCTTAGTTGGGAGATGTGACTTTTTTTCAAGGGGGATAGTTGGTTATCTTCAACTCACTCTTTTCAGGGATTCAATAGGCAGGATTTCCTGCAAGCGCGCATTCACTTAACCAAATAAACTGAAAAGGATATTGCAGAGTTAGAAATATTTGATCTACCTATAGTTATGCTAAACATTCAATATATTAATAATTCTCTGATATACTATACTAAATACAAAAGAAATATACAACCATCAGTTCATATTTTATCAATAGCAAAGGAAAGGGGGTCGTTAATCTACTTTAAGTATCAGAGCAAAAGACATGAAGAACATCAAGCATAAAATATCATTAACCCAGAAGACAGAATGCCAACAACATCATTGAGAGAATTCCAGCTTCTTCATTAACATTTCTTCCAGCAAGCACTGGTGCGTGGTACAATGGTGGCTCCAAGAGAGCATATAACTACTAAAACCTTAGAGACTATGGATCATTGAGCTTTGCAACTAAGAACTGAGAAAACAAGATTGCTATTAAGTATGGACTGCAAATCATCAATTTCATTGACCCTTGGAATGAGGCCAGACTTATTATTTATACATGTCTTTCTATCTAACCCTAACCATAACTTATTTTACATTTTAAAATAAAATATATTATCCGGTGGCCGGTACTACCTGCACCATGCTACAAAAGACCTCGAGACGGAGAAGGTCTGACATGTCAGAAGAATAAGATAAGAGAGATGGAGAGGAAGAATCAGCCTCGAGAAGAGAGTCAAGGAAGAAAAGGAAGAAATCTGATCCCCCAGGGATCGAGGCTACATGCCTCATAAATGGGAGAGCAGCACCTTGTCTCTAATGCGCTAGGTGTAACGTAGAAGCGGCATCTTGGGAAGACCATCTATCAGAATACCTCCCACCAAAATGATGTGTCTTATTGCAGTCACCTACCTTCTGAAATCCTCAATTAACTACCCTAAAAGTGACCGGTTGGCCTTGAGGACCGAGACATGGATCACTTTAAAGAATACAAAATGTGGGATCTGGAGTTCTGGGATCCGGGAACTTGCGTTCCAAAATAATAAAGAATATAGAGTACTAAGGTTTTCTTCGGCCCCTGGAGAATCTTTATGGTTGCTTACTATCATTGAAGGTCTGGAGGAGGCAGGAAATTCCATCATCATCAATGTCTTTAAGTCCAAACCGCTGATACTTTGCCACCTCAATCTATTCCTCTAATTCTAGAACATTTCCTTTAAATTCATTGACCATTTTTGCTGTATCGTGACCACTGAGCACCACGTGAGTTATTCGCATCATCTTTGCTCCATCTATCCCCTCTAGAGATTGATACCTTGATTCCATTAGTTCAACAAATTTACCCAAAACAAATTCCTCTAGTGTACATGTATCGGTGCTAAATGGATCAGTTCTAGAGACCTTCGAAACAAAAGACCTATATAAATTGAAAGAATATTGTACTGCATTAACCTTATCCCATAGAGTCCCCACTAGTTTCTTTAGTACCCCCAATGTGAGGTCAAGTCTAGAGTCCTAGGTCCTCACAAAATCAAATAACTCCTCTCCCAAAATTCTGGACTCGGAGACAATTTTTTCTCCAAAGCCGATGGGTTCTTCTAACTCAACTTTCCATGCCTTGTAATTCTCAATGTGCCCCTCCCATATGATGATGATGGTCTCGGCCTAGTGTAAGATGTGGTAGGCTACATATAGATCCAAGAGGGTGGACACTAGGAAATGCCAGATGTTTCCCAACTGTAAGGCGAACCACTCATCAACCACTTGGGCCTTCTTTTTCATCACCCATAATGAGTCTATGTCACTCTGCAACAGTGGTGCATTAGATGTAGAGGCCTTCGGAGGAATAACATTGATAGGCCAGGCCAGCTCAGTTAGCAATCCCATGAGGTTTGCATTTTTCTCCCTTTCTACCTTGAGCTTTTGAGCCTCCTTTTCATAGAAAGCCTCCACTGCCTTGGCTGCTTCTTTTAATAGGTCTACTTCACCCTATTTTCCTCTCTTCCCTAGCGATACTTCTGTGACATTGTAATCTTTGGGTTCGGCCATTGCTTCGTCTACATCTAGGGAAGGTGTCACTATTATTGTGAATGTTTCTCTGCCGGCTTAGTTTGAACAGTGTGAACCATCCAGGCTTTCTTATCCTTCGGTGGGTTCTGTGCCTGACCCATCATCTCTGCTAAAGAAAGATGGGCTTTGGGTGTTGATGGGGCCTTTCTCTTTCAAGTTTCTATAAACCATTGTGGCGACAGAGGTGGCTTAGTAGCCAAAATTTGTTCCTCCAACTTCTCCCCAATATCTTGTTGTGCCCCTTCAACAGTGTGGGTCTCTCCTGGCTCCCTCCTTGTGTCTTCTAATTCTCTTGTGACATTTCCTCATGGCACACCTGTATCTTTTGTCCTATCATCTATATCTTCAGTAATATTCAGGTCCTCATTGGTTTCCCTGGGGTTTTTTCCTTCTTCCTGTTGCTATTCTTCCTCAGCCTCTGTTCCTGGGGTGTCCTCTTCTAATGGTACATTCTTTGGTAGTGGGGGAGGCAATGGGCCAAGGTTCAACATTTGGGCCGCAGTGATTACCTCCCCAAATGTTGCCTTTGGGAGTGGCATTTGGAACATGGCAGTTGGGGTCATGGTTGTTCTTGTGGGTCTAGTTTCCCCAGTCGATGCCATTTGTTCACTTTTTTTCTGTTGCCCTGATATCCCTACATCCTGTATTTCTGGGACTTTGGAGGCAATTTCTTGATCTGTCTCCTTTTCTTCTTCCATCTGTGCCTCTTGCTCCTATGCAGGCTCTTGTTCTGGAGCATCTTCCTGCTCTGGGATTTCTGCCTCTGGCTGCACGATATCTCCCTGCAAATTTATAAACTCATCAGTTCTAAATACATCATTGAATTCTTCTTGAGGGGGAGGATTTGTAGGGACGTGAGCATGTTCTGGTTCCCTCTTTGGCTCTAGGGAGTTAGAAGAAAGGATTTCAACTTGTGGGATCTTAGGCATCCCCAACTCTGGCTCTGCCTTTGGCTTTGGATTAAGTCTCTTCTTCCACCTGGTGACCAAAGGTGACCCTGCATCCCTCAGGGCTACACACTCTTCTTCCAGATCTACCCCTGTTTCCTTGACCATTAAGGCTTGTAGTGAAGGGGAGGAGGGAGGATGAAAAGGTCTGATCATGAGCACCAGAGTAGCCAGCTATGTGATTAACCTCTCCCTCATCTCCTGGGAGGATGCTATTGATTTCTTTAGTTGTTCCTTTATAGGGGTCTCTTGTAGAGTTGGGGTTCCCATTATTATTTTTCCCTATCTTCTCCCTGGGTAGAAGTTCTGGCCCTGGAGGAGGTTCCGACTCCAGGGGTCAGCCTTGGTACCATTGGGCCAGCCCTGTGGGTACTCCCGAGGCATACTCTTTTGAAATATTCGTGTCTATGCTCGACCACATCGCAAGTAAATTCTTCAATGGTGGGCCCTTCCTAGGCATTCCAGTCCACCAGTGGGAGGGCCAACTTATCAATCCCCTTTGCTTTGTACTGGGGGTCTATCATGGATCTAGTGTCTGAGAAGTCATCTAGAAATTTTTGGAGCTTCAACCTTTGCATCATCCCCATGGTCATCCAGACATAATGCCAGCTCCAGATGTTAATGTCTTCCTTGCAGTCTTCCTAGAAGTCCTCCATGTGATATTGATGGGGCTCTGATGCCTGGGGAAGTGCCAGTGCAATTTTGCCATGCAGATCAAAGTTTTTCCACACTAGATAAAATTCCAATAAGTTTAGGCTTTTAAGTTTATTGTCTACCTCTTTGGCGGTGGCCAAGCTGCACAAATAATTCCCACAAGTGATTGGGAATGGAACATTTGTTACCTTCTTTAAGGAATACAAGGTATGCAATTCCATCATCTACCTACAATATTCTAATAGAATTATCTTGTTCCCACAATGTTTGGGCAACAAGTAAGGTTTACCGGAGAAGCTGGTTACTCTTATGTATGTATGCTGCTGGAATTGTATGTAATAATGGCCATAACTTCTTACCAGATCCATCACCTCCTTGGAGAGGCAGTATCCTGCATCCCAGGTAGGTGTGAGCAGGTTGTAGTAAATAAAGGCATCATTTACCCTATAGATACTGGGGAAACTAGCCTCCCATTAAATCTATGGGAAATAATCCTAGGGAGCCTTCTGACCGGGGTCTATCCCCCAGCACACCTGATGTGAGTAACCCATTGGTTGTGGGTCGTTGTTGTGCCAAGGCCCAGAGAATATAAGATGTCATGTATAATTTGTGCTTCTAGGCCACCTGTAGGAACTGGGAGTCTACATGATTAGAAATTATGGTAGCCCAATCAAAGTATTCCCCACCGATGGTGATGTAAGGAAAGAAGTAGTACATCCACACAGAGAATTCTCAGGCGTGTGGTTTCCCGAAGACTTGACATAGTGCTATCATCCCCATTTGGATACTTTCTTTAAATTTGAACTAGGGGATTTCTAACTTTATCTTCTTGGGGTACCTCTTGGGAATCTTCAGCCAATGGTTGTTCATGTATTGTTAGGCTGCGATCTCCAACTGCTGAAATTGCGCTAAGGCATCAGATCTTGTAATGACAGTTGGGCTGTCAAACTGAGGAATTCCCAACCCCATCGAGAAGGTTGCAGCATCGAGAGACACCATGGGGGTGGGATATCCAGTCAGGATCAAGGCTGTGATCATGATGGCCTGGATGGAGGAGTTGTAGTTTGCTGCAAGTGTGAGAATAAGTTTCGGTGCGTGCACCGAGCATGGGAAATAAGAGACCTTTAGGATCCCAGAATCCCCAATGCTGATTGCCAATGGATCCCCAGACTGTCATTGAATGTACATTATTTTCACCAAGGCTTGCATCTCAGGCCATGTTTTGACACTGGTGTCGGTGACCAATTGAACTTGGGACTGAATCTTTGATCCCATAATAATGTTGTCTTTCATGTACTTCATGCTGAGGGGCAATTTCTCTAAGTCCCTCTCTATTTTTGACCTGATGGCTGCCCTGGGACTGCTGTGGAAGGAAGTTCCAGACTCCTGGGTGGTGAAGATGCAGAAGCCTCAGACATGATGAAATTATATTGCTTTTAAAAACTTGCAAGGCAAGATGATCGTCAGAATTCATAGATAAATAATACTTCAGGATCTGAAGATCTTACCATCGTGGCGTTCCTTTTCCTAAAAAGTTAGTTTAGGTGAAAAATCTGAAAAGTATATATATATGCAAAATTAGAGAGTTAACCAATGTCCGGGCCTGGGGGTTTCAGCATACTTATCAAAAGTAAGGTGTGGACTGGTGAAGACAAGAAACCCAGGGTCTGGAAAACTAACCATTGGAAGGTGTGCGTGAAAAGTGAACTGTCAGGCCCACGTGGGCGTCATGTGGCCATGCAATAAATGGGAGTTATGGTGATGGTGGTAGAGCCAACTATTTGAACATGCAAAAAGTGGAGGCCACTTGGACAACCTTGAATGTATACGTGGGACATAAATGGATCATTAATGCTATTTTATGGAGGAGAGAGAAAATTGCCTAGTTGAAACCAGCCGAGAGTCAAGTTTCAATCAGGTGGCATTCTGTTTGGAATGAGCTTGCAAACTTGAAAAGGAAAAAAAATAGGGCATGATGAGATCGACACATGACCAAATGAATATATATAAGATATACAACTAAACTACAACAGGGTTGAAAGGTATATACATGCAAAACTGGAAGGATATACACTAAAAATGCCAAATTTATAGCAGATCCGAAACAAAATGACCACCCTAAACAAAAATGCATAAAAATGTACAAGACTTACATTATCTACATTATCTTATACCATAGAGGGCGGACGACCCTCTAGTAGAGCCGACCCACCAACGGGCGGTGAACCAGACAGCAGAAACGCAGAGAAAAATGAAAACACAAGAGAAAAACACAAACCAAACAAAGAAAAAAGTAGGAAGACAGAGAGAAACAGAGAAACCGACCTAAAAACCAAAGAGAGGCAAGGGAGGAAAGGTGGCGTGAATGATTTGCAACAGCTTCAACCTCTAGAGGATCACCACTTAACACCAAAAACTAGTTGCAATTGTTTAGAATAGCTTGGAATAGCTTGTACTTAACTCTCGCTCAAATCACTACGATATCTCTCTAAGATTGCTCTAATATTGCTCTGAATGTTTTAATCATGGTAATTTTGAAAATGACAGGTGATTTCTATTTATACCCAAGGTGAAAACAAGTTACCTTTCCCTCTACAAACTCTGAAACAGGTAGACCTCCGGACTCCAGGCCCACGGATTCTGTGCAACCATGCCCTCTTAGGAAAAGAAGATATCATGGAAAATAATCTCAGAGTCCAGAGTCCAGCCTCTGGATAAGGAATGACCAACTCTGAGACTGGGTCCCAGAGACATGACAAGACAAAACACAAAGAAAACAAACAATGCAGGAAAGAAAAACCCAGAGGAGGAAAACAAAGAAACAAAGGCAAAAGACAAGGCAATAGCCAAAAGAAGAAAACCAAAAAAGGGGTACCCAACATTTTGCACACAAAATGTGGGGATGGGGATGTAGGGCATAATAGGTTCACAGAGCCATGTTCAATAGGGCTCAAGTCAAGCATCTGTAGGATAGGTTAAAGGAATCCTTACAGAGGGAGATGGAGCAGAACAAAGTCATAAATGAGATGTTCTTAAAGATGGCCCTGATGGAGAGTGAAATTATCCAATTAAAGACACTGAGGGGAGCTACATCCCTAATAATTCCCAAGGTCACTCCATAGGTGGTTATTTAGCTAGAGAGCAGACAGGTAGAGGAGCCCAAAGATCTACATGAGCAATGTGCTTTTAGAAATTTATAAGACATTCTTTCATTTAGAATAAAGAACATTATAAATAAGTGTGATGAGGTATATACATGTTGCAATAGTCTGGTTCATATGGTTGAAACTTTTAAAAAGAATCATCCAGTATTGAAAGAGCTTCAGAGGAAGTGGAGACTATCTCTTTTTGAATTGAAAAGAGTGCATGATATTACTAGAAGGGATCTTGATGCCCCATTTTTTATCAAAGAAACAGTACTAATGCTAGAAAATGTTTCCAATGACATAAGTTATGTCGAACATGAGTAGGGAAAGATAGAGAAGAAGTTATCTGACTTTGTATCTGGAAAGTACTAGAGTACCCCCGAGGTTGCTGATGAGAATGGAAAAGTAAAAGATCTATAGGATTGGAAGAATGAATTTGAAACTCTACCCAAGAGAATTCTGGCATGATTGGAGAAGGAAAAGGAATTTAAGATTGATGATTTCAATACTATTCTGGATAGAATCATAGTTTTGGAGGCCAAGTTTAAGAGATCTCAAGTAGAGGTCAAATTGATAACATGAAAGAAATGGAGAGATTTTCTGCTGCACATTGACAACATTACTAAATTCCAATGGCCTTGTCTTGCAGTGGTTTCCAAGTGGATAGATGATTGCAGCCAATGTAGGGTAGATTAACATATATACTTTTGAGATTTTGATATCGTAATGGATAGTATATAGGGTAGATGATTGCAGCTGATCTGCATCTCAATTGTACTAAAAATTTTCAATAAATACAAAAGAAACTTATTTTCTCTCCAAGATTGAAGAAGTGAGTCCATTAGTTTTTGTTCTGATTAATAAAAAATAGGTTTTACAAGGACCCGAAACCTTTACAGAAAACCAAAGAGTACAGCAGGTTTTACAAGGACCTGCAACCTAGTTTAAAAGATACACAGTTTGAAAAGAAAAAACATCTTTGCCAAGGCAATAGAACAGAAAGGGACAGCAATACAACATATCGAACAGAAGAAAGTCCCAAAGTTAAAACAGGAAACAGCAGGGACAGAAAAAAAAGACCAACCAGGAAAAGCAGAGAAAAGAACAATTACATTTCTTTAACCATCTCTTCTGCTTCCAGGACCATGAGTTGCATGTTGTTAACCGAGGTTTTCAGTTCCTCTGTATCTTTGTCCTCCTTTGGGCTCTTTTTCCTCGCACTGGCTCTGGTTCTCGATCCCGGTCCCGCCTTCTCCACAATGCTGCTGTCTTTTTCTTTATTAATCATTTCCAGTTTATCCATGACGATTTGAGCATGACCACAGTAGGCTTTCAAACTTATGAGACACTGTTCCCAAATTTTCTTAACAGTAGTCTCCAATCTTTTAACTTTTTTGTGCAAAGACTTGATATCCTCATCCCTATTGTCCTTTTCCATTTTTTCTTTAATTTTTTTAACTTGTTTTTCCATACTTTCCACCTTGTTGGCATATTCCACCTGAGCTTCTGAATTGCCGACAACTTCCTTCATCTCCTTCAGACAATCTGCCACTGTTTTATCCCCTATCCCCATTCTGTTA
>MU223230.1:1836585-1848129 GCA_018584345.1 Thuja plicata | reverse complement strand
AACAAATTTCTATGAATAAATCAATACCTCATACGTGACATTGATCATACCTTGACTACATACATTTCATTGATCATGTTATTGATCATCCTCTTCATCCATGTCATCATCATGACTATCATCATCACCATCATCATCATCATCATCATCATCATCATCATCATCATCATGACCATCACTGCCTTGATCAACTCCATCTTCATCACCATGATCATGATCGTCATCATCATCAACATCATCATCAGCAGGACCAGAATCATCATCATTTTCTTCTTCTTCTTCTTCTTCTTCATTGTGTAATAGTCATTCGTGATCATCATTTACTTTGTCTTCTAATTCTTCAATATCTTCTTCTTTCATCACATTATACTTTACTAGCCTTCCTCTTGGATCAAGTCTAACAACAAATGACCAGCCCAGTTTATGTGGAACGCCAAAGTAAAACACTTGCTCACATTGGCTTGGAAGAACATAAGGCTCATCTCCAACTGGCTCAAATGACCTTGTATTAATTATTTTAAATCCACTATCATGTTCAATAATAGTCCTATCAGGATCATTTTGATTCAGCCGTAGCCTATACCATTTGACGAAAAATAGAACTAATTTGAATGAATTAAAGTTGCACTCAAGTATATCATCCAAAATGCCATAGTATCAATTTTCAGATTGTTGAAGATGTATGTCATTTCTAGATGAAATATTAGTGACCTTGAAGATTGTACTTATCCCAGAATCACAAGTTTTCTTCGTGTCATCTAAATTTTTTATGCAAAATTTACAGCCATGGTAGTACATAGCTTTGTGGTATTTGATCTGCAATTATTCAAACATGTCAAGATTATTTGCATCAATCTGTGAGTTTATATTAAACTTATGGATCATGGTTAGTAAACTTATATGTACCTTTGTACCTCTTAAACCATATGCTAGATCAAGTACCATTGGCGTAACATTGGGATCTCCATTACAATGAGATTCTTTAACCAATGATGCAACACCATCCCATATTAATGAGTGACCATTTTCTTGAGATTGTTGAATCCATACCATCATCTAATCAAGATTTTTTGCAATATACAAATGTAGTGTATCCCACTCACGACCAACTGTAAAGAAAACAAATCGACTACTTAGAAACAACTTATATTGAAGATTTATAAGAATTAATAAACTGCAATAACATTGTATAATTACCTCTCACTTTCCTCAATCTACCTCTCCCCATCAAGTACTCCCCTTTAAATTTATTAATAGAGTTGGTATCCCAAATGCGATCTACATGGATATTTGTTGCAAACTTGGGAAGATATTCACTAATGTACACCATGGTTTAGTATACCATATATCCCTCCACCATAGAACCCTTAGGATGTGATTTTTGTTGAACTGATCCCTTCATAAATTTCAAGTGTCTCTCAACCATCCACATTGACCTAGTTTGTACAGGTCCACACAATTCAATCTCCTCAACTTGATGTATGAGGTAGTGTTCTTGAGCATTGAAAAAATTTGGAGGTAGACACTTTCTCATTTCACACATAATGAGGGGATTTTTTCTCTTCCAATATTTTATATCTTTTTTATCAATTTCTTTAGATGATAACCACCTCATGTATTTCCCAAGCTCATATATAAATTTTTTAATATTGTTGTCAAATTGGTGTGGGAGGGATAGAGGTAGGACGTATTGCAATAATTAAAAAATGATATTTTCAATATATTGTAAAATAATACAATAATAAGTACATGCAATTTTATAAATATATTGTAAATAGAGAACATGACCTACCTTGATGAAGGTATGCCAATCATGTGTTTTCAACCCTGGCCCAAAATCACCTTTCTTTGATACAAGACTACTTATATTTGTAGCAAATCCTGTTGGAATTTTTTTTTTTATGACTTCTTTTAATGCATCACTTTGCTGCTCAATTAATAACCAAGGAAGGGCACTCGTATTTATGTGATCTCCATTGCTATTTGATTCAATGAAATGTTTCAGTGCATGATTAGATTCATGAATTCCATTACAAATTTTGGCAATTTTTTCTTTGTCACACCTTCCATCCAATATTTTCCATAGTGTCTCTGTTACATTCTTTCCAATATGCATAGAATCAAACAAATGCATGATTGGGAGATCCTTGTAGTATGTAAACCTACTAAATTGACTAGGATAACTTTTTATTCCTCTAGAAAGTTGGTCATTGATTCCTTAACGACCTTCACGGGCATCAATTACATCATTAATTAGTAAATAAAAGACAATGTCAAAATATAAATTTCAAACAAAAATCATCAGATGGAATGACATTACCTCGGCAATTTATTCTATTGTATTCCAACTTACATAGATGAGTTGTCATTCTTTTTGGCCTTGATGTTGTCTCTTCTTTCCCATTAAAAATATGTTTTTCGATAATTCGATACTTATGATTATTTTGGAGAAAGTGCCTAAACTCATCGAACACCTGCTTTCCTAAACTTCTTGAATGATGAGATTTCATCTTCAGACCACAAACTGGACATGTGACTTTACCCTTTGTCTGGAGACCTAAAAGATCATGTACAATTGGATCATGTACAATTATCATGTGCAACTTAAACATACATCAATAATGTGTAAGCACTATAACATACCAAAAATATGTGACCATAACATTATATAACATACCGCAAAAATGAGTTAGCCCAGGGGCATCATGTATTGTCCATACAAGCATTGCATAGAATTGAAATTGTCTTTGTCCTATTGGTCTAGAGATGTCATACATAGTGACCCGATTCCATAACTTTAACAACTCATCAATAAGGGGCTCAATATACACGTTCATATCTTTAACTTGGTACTTACCTAGTTGAATGAATAAAAACATTACATAATTATTAGGACCATTTTGATGTGGTGTTTATAAATTAAATTAGATAACTATTAAATAAAAAAATACCTGGTACAATCATTGACAATATTATGTGCTCCCTCTTTATAGACATTCAAGGAGGAATGTTATTGTTAATAAAAAATAGGCCACACTGAGTAAACAGACCTCATATCTCCAAACGGATTGACACCGTCCGCTACCAATGAAAGCTCGAGATTACGAGGTTCTTCTTTAAAGTGTGGCCATGTTGTTTGTATGTCTTGAAATGTAGAACCATTCGCAGAAATTCACATAATGTCATCTTGACTTCTATTGCCTGCATGGTGATCCATAAATTATGCCAAGCTAGTGCACCTGAATAATCATTAAAGACGTGGAATAATGGGAATGTACTGAAGAACTTTGTGAGGCACCTTTTTTGTTATTTGATCTGACTGATATCTACTAATATGACAATCAGGGCATTCTGTTGAAAATTCATGTTGTTTATGATATATAATGTAATCATTGGGACATGCATGTATTGTCTGATACTTCATTCTAATTTGATTCATAATGGTAGATAATTCTCGGTACAAACAAGGCAGAATGTTTGATGGTGGTAAAAAAAACTCACCTATCAACCTACAATAACAAATATGAATTGTTAATATAATGAATAGTAATGGTATGTTAACATTGAGGATGACAAAAACGGCATACCTTAGCATACGTGACATTGCTACATTGGATAAACCATTCATAACCTTCAAGTTCACCAACAACACTATAGCGGAGAGAAGAGTTATTTGGGAGCCTTGGTATAGGGGCTCGTATGCCTTCTCAAGTATAGGTATATCAAGACCATCTTCATCATCATTATTCAGATGTGCTAGTACCATCATCATGATCATCTTGATTAGCTATGCCAATACCATCTTCTTCAATCATGTCCTCTGGCACATTATCAACTACGCCAATACCATCATCTTCAATTGTGTTCTCTGCCACAGGATCATCTTCTTCCATGGAAGCGTTATCCTTGGCTTGGATATTCACACCTCCATGTTCCTCCAGCTGGAAATCCACATTCACCAATCGACGAAAATTGTACCCCCCTTCAATGTGACCATGTTTCCTACAATGAATCTGGGCTGTTGTGATTATAATTCTTTGATTCTTTAAGCCCTTACACTTTTTGCAAGGACAATTACATTTATAAACTTTTCTTTGGAACTGAGACTATAATCTAGCAATTGTCTCATTATTTTGTTCTGGGTTCATATTGCCAGGTGTGGAATTTCTTCACAGGCAATTATTTGGGCTATAAATATACAAAATGTAAACATACAAGCATTATTAGTATCTTGTATATAATAAAAATAATAAAATATTACAAGATTTACAAATACACACACAAATCATGCTCACTAGATTAGGCCAACCAATTTGCACATTCCTTTCCAAATCATCTTTCCTAATATTTTTCCTCCACCATAATTTGGACTTAGTATTTTAATTTGATTAAGTTTTTTAAGTTCATAATTGGTATCAAATGTATTATTGATTATCAAGAGATCGATAGTTTGATAGGCATCATTATGAAAGCCAACATTGTTATAGAAATCATCCATTAAAACAATGAGTCTAAATTCATTATCAATCATCATATTCATCAATTAAAATCCTTGCATCATCATCAATTACAATCATAGCATGAAAATATAGGTTCCATGGTAGTCCTTGCATAGCATTCATCAAAGTCTCCAACAAATATAGAAGCATCAAGGAGATTCACATTTAGGATCATATTCTCCTTCCTCTATGTCAGATGTGTTCTCTCATTCTTGAATATATATTTCACGCAATACATCATCAAGTGACAGTTCAGGTGTCTCTTCTTTCCAATAGAGAGCATTTTGAACATGTAGCATTGGTTGAGGAGGTGAGTTGGGTGAAAGATGTCCTTGAGATGGTTGAAACCTTGCAAACATCTGTACTGGATGAAATTTCCTTGTCCAAGCATGCAACCATTCAAGTTCATAAAATTGATCTCAGTTGTACGGACTAAAATGTCTCACAAACCATTGATTTATCAGATTAGTTTGAGTGGAAAAAATCCTAAATTTAAACAAATGTGAGTAAAAACTGAAATCATTTGGGAATTCATAATTATCAACTAGAAATGGTCCTGCAAAGAAACAGTGAATCATTGCTACATGATTATTCAACCATTCCTCTTGATTCCAGATAGCAGTGGTTCCCTGTATAACTATCCTCAATTCATGTGAGAGAGCATCTTTGAGTAGAGGTGGTTGATTTCCTCCATACATGTTTATGAAATAAGTTTTAATTTTTGCATTAGTTGGCTGTGGACGATGACATAACATGACCCGTTCGCCAGCAAGTATTGTACTTGCATCTCTAAATTGTATGCATTATCGATCATAGTTGACCAACTGATGATAATGTAGCCTATGGTTGTACCTTCCATATCCAATTTTGTATCCATCATAAAGTACCTTTTCCCCAGTCATGTTGTGTCTTCCCCGAATTGTTCTGTTAACACAAAGACATGGCTTATTCAAAAATTATTTGAAATACATTGCATAATCAATTCAATTTTATAAAATACATGGCAGAACAAGCACCTTTGGAGAAAAAATCCATGTTCCTTCTTGCTGCAGGAACACCTGAGACCTCCAAAATATCTTGAAGGAAATATCTACTATTATCCAAAATATCTTGAAGGAAATATCTACTATTATCCATTCTCTCCCAGACTTCCAAATAAGTCATGTGTTTAGAGAAGGGAATATGTAGGCTGATCTAGTATCAAAATGGGCCATAACCTTAAAGCATATAAATCTAGCATGCTTTGAAATTTTCACTAATTATTTTATCACTCTCTAATTGTATATGCAGGTGGAACTATGAGATATGTATCCATTTTATGACTGCAGGTGTAATGCTAATATAAAGTGATCAATGCATAGATATGTGTCTGGTGTCATACTTCTAATCCTCATCTTAATATATAAGTTCTTACTTTAACATTAAGAGATATATATGATATTGTACAAATATTGGGAGAACCTAGTCAATTATTACATTTACAAAGTGATGCAAAATAAGGGTGATATAAAATTATAAACTTTCCCAGTTTCCAAATCTAGATTATGTTGTCGCAAGTTTTACTTCAAATTTGCAACTTCAGGTGATATCGCGGTTACAAAAGCTAATTATATCACAAGGAGGATTTAAGGATTACAAATCTGTAGTTAGTCTAGGGATCCACAAATTGAAAATATTTGGTTAAAATTGTCATTGCTTGACGACAAGCAATCTCGAGAAGAGCAGTTTGTCATGCCTCTTCTATGAAACATTCTCACACCATCCTTACAAAGAAAATAAAAATGGTAATGCTCAAAAAAATTTCTCATTTGTAAGACTTCACAATTTTATGTGATTTAGATTAAAGGATTAATGTGTAAAATAGAGATGAGAAGACAATAATTTATCACATTGAAGGACTGCAATCTAAAGTTAGCATCGATGCATAAACTTGTGTATATATAGAAATCCATATACAAGACAAAAAATACAACAATAAGTTCAAGCACATGTTAAAGATTTATGTATTAAAAGAGCATCGATTTGTTGCTATACTAATACATGTGTTATTAATCATTAATGGGGAGCAATTTCAATAAGTTAAACAACAACAATTTATTAGTGAAGGGGCAATGGATATTTATAGAGATATGACACTTTTAGGAGTGTTGTGACCATGGAAAAGATATAACCTTCATTACAGATTTAGAGTTATATATGTTAGTGTTTTACATTAATCATAGTTAGTTTTTATGTTAGACTAGATATAAATATAATTAATGTCTAGTTAGTTACAATAAGTTGACAAGAATTGTTAATCGTAAGGTAGTTTATATAGGAAAATCAGTGGAATTATAAGCCAATTTATAGTAATGTAACAACAATGCAAATAAATCAACATTTCATTTTTCTTATTTGACTATTACATTGTAACAATGGTTTGATCTTCTCACCATTTTAATATGGTATTAGAGAACTTAATCTCTCTATCCCTGTGATAGTGTTGTGCGGTGAGGAAATTGTGTGATGCATTTATCAATATACTTTATGAAGATCCATTTTTATGCATACGAATCTACAATTTGAGAAGGAATAAATGTGATTTATTTTTCTATTTGTAATTTTTTGAAGATATCTAGATTCTTGTGATGCATATACCAGTGTGACAGGGGAGGCATTCAATTTTAGAGGAGCACCATTGGAAGAAGATGCTGGAAGGGGTTGCTGAATATGGCTTTACATCTGCTAGTTCAATTTTCTTCAAATTTTTCTAAAGTTTCTTCAAAAATTGATGTGGCACATATGTTTCATCCATTACAATCCTTGAGAACTCTTCCTAGGTGTGATACATTCCATCGAGTTTAAGGTACCAAAAATGCATTGGAAAATACCATATGTTGAGGTGTATGAGTGAGGATTGGAGATAAGTAGGCATCAATTAGATCATCTAATACTTAAGAACATTTTGATTTATTTGGATTTACATTTTTATCACTAGACATAAAAAACCCTACGAAAAAATATTTGCAATCACTGTGAGTATTACACAATATCTAAATGGGAGGTTTGTGATAGAAACTGAGAGTTTATTGATACTGCAAAGTGTTTGAAGTTGTAGATGGTCACAATTCATGATTTTATCATTGGTTTATTTTTAAATTAAGATGACGTTGTTTGTGAATAAAGAAAATCATTGTAGTACTAACATATTTCTTACAAGATATGTGAGAGAAGCACAAAATACAGTGTGGTTAAATCAAGTATTGCATAGATAAGGGGACATGGGAGTTTATGGCTTGTAAATCTATTGTGAAAAATATATCGGTAACTATGGAGGATACTAAGAGTGTCAAATTATAGATTGAGATCATGACCAACCTCTCTAGGCATTACCTTAGCACTCAAGGCTGTCTTTGAGGGGGCACATGTGCATTTGGTCATGAAGCTCTATGCTAGTAGTGAGCAGAAGTAGGCATCTATTATCATGGTCCAGAGAGAAATTCAGTATTTTGATGAAACACATAACTGGGATACACAAATTGAGCTCATCAAAACACTGAATAATGTCTCTATTGGGAAGATTTATGTTGAAATAGAAAGGGTCTGATTGGTCAGAAAGCTTGCAAAAATAAAGGAATAATAGGGTCTTATTGCTAAGGGGACTTCATGAGACATCAATATTGTGCATCTATATTCTAGAAGATTGACAACTCTTTCCATCTGTCTTGATAAGGACATATTATAATATCTTATAAATACTGAAATTATGCATAGAAGGGAAGTCATAACATGACGGCTATGTTTGCACTAGGTGGATACACACATACCCCGAACCTTCCGTCTCTCCATTATGAAATCTCTTTCTATCTTCGTTGAGTGCCAAAATCTATTATGGATTTAACGTGACTATACTTCCAATTATTAGTGCATTTGGCTCTTGACTTCAGTCTATGTCTATCAAAGGGTCTCCTCCCTTTTCCCTATCATAATCCTCTCATCTTCAATTGGTAGCTTGACTCTTTGTTGTTACCACTCTACAAACGTTCTAAGTATTAATGCTTCCGCACGTGTAATGCCTCGACAGGGAACCCAGGAGAACTTAACCTAAACATGACACTAAGTTTACGGAATAATTTTTTTTTAAATGTTTACAAACAATAAAGATAACAATGCGGAAGCAACACAATGAAGTACATGACATACATGAAATAAAACTCATACATGATTAACATTTCTTGAGGGTTCCTTGACGTAGAATTACTTAAGCATAATAATCTATGAATAAAAAATATAAAGAACTAACATAAAGCTTACATAATTTGAATCCAACAACATACATCTCACAATAAAAGATTACATATACATCTGATACAAATGGTATACTACCTAATCAACATCCACTGCACAAGTCACAGGGTATGTAATAATACATAATAAACAATACAATGCATCCTCCAAAGGATGATAACCAATATCTACATATGGTACAAAACACAACTCAAGTAATTGATCAAGTCTCCAAAAGACTAGGAAGATGAAACTGCAGCAAGGAACATCCAAGCATGAAGAAGAATTCATAGAAATCTCAATGGTAATAAGAATCACTACCACCCGACCATGTGTAACCAAAGGTCCACTCCCACTGTGATGAGGAGATAGTAATAGGCCCATCACACAGGGTATACAACAAGAATACAAACAAGATATACATGACCTCATACTCAAATGCAAAGGAAGATCCTAGAAGTACTCTAAACCATAACAAGGAACACTAAACAACACCAGAGGAACTAACACACGTAGGATAACCTAAGATGTATATAGGAAGGTTTCATCATGTACATCTAACCCCTAAGTTTTGTCCTAGCAATTTCTTAATGGATTCCGGCACCCAAGTGACCATACACGACGCCAATGACCTCTCCAAACTGACAAGGTCTTTAACAAAATTAATATCTTATTAGATTATACTATCCCAATCCTAATAAATTATTATGTTATCACTTGTTACCACTACTTACAATAAACAATCCTAGCAGCCACTTGTGGGCTCCGACACTTATTGCAAGCCACCTCCTATCATACAATTAGGTCACCTACCCTAGGTTCACAAAAGAGCATCATAAAAGTACGTCATAAATCAAATCGCATCCTACCCATTCGGGTGCACATAGGTTCTCAATCACCATAAAATATCCACAGTGTCCTCACAAGACCAAACAATACATCATAACTGAATTAGGTTGGGTCTAGGAAGTCAGAACTATGATATCATCATATAAACACACACTGACATTGCATAAAACACCATGCAGAAAGTACAATCCCAAAACCTCTAGATTTATGTCCTAAGGGTCAACTAACCCAACAAATACCTGAAAACATAATAACGTAGAAGAATACACAATTCATTTAAACATGCACCCAAAACACATCATGGTACCATCAAATCATAATCAGAATACATTAAAAATAATTCTAGTGTTAACATAGTTACAATCATGAGCTAACGTTGTGATAAATGAATTTATAACATCTCGTTATGCAAATTGGTTCACTTATTAAAATTACTATCTAAAATAATTAAATCTTTATAGATACGTACAATAAAAGCTCCTATAAGTTAATTTATAACTATCACATAAATAAATTAACCTATTTGAAATAATTACCAAAACTAACTATAATTACAAAAGAAATTTCACCAATATTATAACAATAAAAATTAATATTACCCTTTTAATATTAATTCAATGTTATCCAATACAACTCCATCCCTAATTAATCTTTCCAATTCATGCCATAAATTAATATAAAACTAACTAAAAAAATTAATTTAGAACTAATTTAAATTTTTTAATTAAACTAATTTAAAAATTAATTATAAACTAATTCATAATTAACTATAAACTAATTTAAATTAATAATAAACTAATTAAAAATTAATTTCAAACTAATTTAAAAATTAAAATAAACTAATTAAATATTAATTATAAACTAACAAATAAAATTTACTAACATAAAAATTTAAATAATAATTAGAAAGCGAATTAAAAAAACCATTTTTAAATAAACGAAATTAAAACTACATATATAAAAAAAAAAAATTGGGGAGGGAGTAGGGGGGTCCCAGTGGTCCCTAGCCTCCCCCCTCACCTATGTATAGACCGTGGGGAACAGTGCCGCGTGGGCACTGCGGCCCCCATGGTCCTCCCTTGTGGGGTCCCACAGTCCGTGCGGTACTACCATAGTGCAGTCCGTCGGGCACCATGTGCTACCCACGCGGTTGGTGGTGGGGGATCTGGTGACCCTCGCCACCAAAAACACCTTTTTCATTTTTTTTTTTTAATTATAATTATATATATAAACAAAATAAAACAATTAACAAGTGCATTTTTTTTTAAAACTAATTATTTTCCCCCAAATTGATTTTTTTTCAACTAAAATTGATTTTCTTCCACAATTTAAATTTATTTCTAGCCACTATATAGTTAAACTATAGTCTAGATTAATTTTTCATTTTCTAGGAGTTTTAGAAGGAATCTTCGAACGAAAATTGGCCAGCATAACAATACTATGCTAAATAACAATTTTATAAAATAATAAGAAAACTAGGGTTTCAAGAACACCCTTTTAAACAAGAATCTCAATAACTCCTAATTAAGGAAATCTAATCAAATCAAGAACAAAGAAGACACAATTTAAACAAGAATTGAATCACAAGAAAAAAATCAAACCTACCTTAGATCCAATGCAAGAACGGAATTAAAATAAACTAATTAAATATTAATTATAAACTAACATAAAAATTTAAATAATAATTAGAAAGCAAATAAAAAAAACCATTTTTAAATAAACGAAATTAAAACTACATATATAAAAAAAAAAAAAATTGGGGAGGAAGGGTGGGGGGTCCCCGTGGCCCCCACCCTCCCCCCTCACCTATGTATAGACCACGGGGAACAGTGCCGCATGGGAAATGTGGCCCCCATGGTCCTCCCTTGTGGGGTCCCACGGCCCGTAGGCCCACGGTCTGTGCGGTACTACCATAGTGCAGTCCGACGGG
>MU223230.1:1824240-1836479 GCA_018584345.1 Thuja plicata | reverse complement strand
TATATATATATATATATATATAAACAAAACAAAACAATTAACAAGTGCATTTTTTTTTAAAACTAATTATTTTCGAAAATGGAAATTAGATTTAGATTTTTTTTTCTCTTTTACTTGGCTTTTCAAAATGACTGGTGAAATAATTTAACCCTCTGTATAATTCCAGAGAGTGAATTATTTTCCCTCAAATTGATTTTTTTTCAACTAAAATTGATTTTCTTCCACAATTTAAATTTATTTCCAGCCACTATATAGTTAAACTATAGTCCAGATTAATTTTTCATTTTCTAGGAGTTTTAGAAGGAATCTTCCAACTAAAATTGGCCAGCATAACATACTATGCTAAATAACAATTTTATAAAATAGTAAGAAAACTAGGGTTTTAAGAACACCCTTTTAAACAAGAATCTCAATAACTCCTAATTAAGGAAATCTAATCAAATCAAGAACAAAGAAGACACAATTTAAACAAGAATTGAATCACAAGAAAAAAATCAAACCTACCTTAGATCCAATGCAAGAACAGAATGAAATTAGGCCCTTGAAGAAGATTAAAATTTGGGTCTTCCAAGCACACACACAATCACGAATTCCACACAAACTTTTTCCAACATGCATCCACAAATCCTCCAAAACCAAGAACATGCAAGCTTCTCCAAAAATGCTCCCAAAAATGTGTTATGTTCAAATGAGAGAAGAATCCCCCTAAAGAGGATCAACTTCCCCTAATAAAGCAAACCCTAATGACAACACACTAGTTAACTCCTAAAAGGACTCCTCTCTAAAATTGAAAGTAATTCCTTAATTATTAATTAAAATATCTAATTACTTGCACAACTCAAATTTGACTAAGTAACCCAAGTTGCATTTTGAATTCAAACTCTATATTCACTAACGAACTTGCACATGAAATTAATAAAATATTAAATTAAATAACTTAAATATTTAAATCGTAATAATCCATACAACTCAATATTTAATTGTTTAATAAATCATAAAAGTATATTTACTCTAATATTCAATTAAATATCCTATTAAATACTAATATTTAATATTTGCATTTTAATTAACTTTTCAATTAAATATAGGTATTTAATTTAATTTCCAATTAATTAAATACCCTATATTTAATAATTAATTGCAATAGCATTTCATTAAATAAATAACATGATTTAACACACACATAATCAAATAAACCTGAAATCGAGCACAAGAAAAATTAAACATGCTCCAGGAAAAATGGGTACATGAATTCCTATCAACTATACAAATTCGGTAAGGTAGCCAAACAAATACTTGTCCACTAATTAGGACAATTAGGTTTAGGATGGGATTTGGACCTGAAAACTATCTCCCCTCTCTTACCATTGAGATATTGTGATAGGGCACTCTCACTCCTGCCAATTTAGGGAAGATGTAGCTCGGTACCTGCAATCTTGTCATCACAAAAAATGAACATACATGCATATATCATATGGAAAACAATGGTTGAGACTAGGTTATCGTGTGGATCTTGCCGAAGCAAGTAACTATGACTCTGTCCCATACCATACCAAGCACATCAAATAGTGGCACCAAACATACAATGATCCATGTGCATATAAATCTAAGGTCAGTATTTTCAGAAAACCATAATCAAAATGAAATCCTAACATATACATAAACATCATTAAATAACCCTAAATCACATATACACAGAGGATACAACATGATAATAATAGATCAATAACATATTGAAATGTAATACATAAATATCCTCAAGATCAACTGAAATAACCACACATACATCAAAAATGCCTAAAAGAGTTTGGCATCCAAAAACTAAAAAGAAAACTAAGAGGTGGGTATTACAGCATGCGTAGACCAGTCAATGGGAGTAATTGCTAATGGGAGTTGTGTTCAATGGGTGATGTTACGTAGTCAAAACTCATAGTCCATTCTCCCAATTTCTCCCATTACATCAACATATCCCAACAAATCTAGAGCTACAACAATTGGGGGAAGTGACAAAGAAGATCATAAGAAGGTGATAGAATTAAAGAATACACACGGAGGAAGGTATTGAATGGTATGGATAATGCTAGGGCAGGGACTATAAAAATAACCCTAATCGATCTACAGAGAAAAAAAATTCTATCTAAAATAGTAGATAAAGAACTTGAAATACACAATGTAGAAAATAATTTCAAGCAAATAATGACTTACAATAACAATATCAGATGCACAGTCGATCCCTCCTCCCGCCCGTGAATGCTTCGGTAAACAATGAGTTTCAATTTTCACAACCCGGCCATCTACTACAAAATGACTTTGTTTAAACCTTCCTCCTGCCTGCGCCTAAAACAAAATGAAGTGAGTTCATTTGTTTTTGTTTTTTTGTTTATATCCTGATTTAGTCAAAATTTCCACAATAAATTTAACTAGAGTCAAAATTTAGACCAAATCGGGACATAAGCCCAAAAAAAAAACATCACAAGCCAAAATGGTCTGTGGTCGAAAATAAAGGTAAAAAATTGACCTCAAATGTATTAGTGTTACATTAAAAACACTAATTTTCATCTATTAATTAATGGATTTTAATCGTTAATTAATCATCTATTTTCTTCTAAATTCATTCCCCAAATCATCTAATCAAATCTCTAAAATTAATTAAATAATTAACTTTATTTAATTAATTAACCTTAATTGATTAATTTCTATTAATTAATTAGTTAAAGTCAATTTCATAAAGTTTAAATTTAAATATTTAAACTTATTACATAATTCTTCCAATTAAATTAATTTAATTTCATTCAATAATGCAATTCTAAATAAAAAAGAATTCAATTATCTCACATGTTTAAAATTTTAATTTTAAAAATGAATTAAATATTCATTATGTTCAAAGAGATAACTCCTAATCAGATCACATGGGTTACTCCACCCACCTCTTCAGTTCACATGGGTTACTCCACCCACCTCTTCAGTTCTAAAAGGTAACTCAAAATTAGCTCTTCAGTTAACCAAACTCTATCTTCTTTCTCTTAGTTGAAGAGGTGGAGTTTACTGATGGCTTCCCCAGTTCCCTTTGATCTCAACCGTTGATCTTGTTATCTCTAGGATTGATCTCAACCATTCATCTCATTCTCAATTCCTATATAAAAAACCCTTCATAAACATTTGAAGGATCCAAGATTTCAAGCTTACGTGTGCCATTACTCTATCAAATTGGTTCAAGCATCAAGCCTTCTTGTGATCATACATACAGGATTTCAAGCTCACATGCGTCGTTACTCTATCAGATTGGTTCAAGCATCAAGCCATCTTGTGAACAAAAGCATTCAATATCATATACTCGACGCTCCCAAGTCATAGACACAGCTCTCACCAATACTAAGCATCACACAAATAACATTTCAGAAGGAGTAGAGAGAGACAATAGAATCTTCAAGAAATTGGGTTTGCATTCATTTCTTTTCCTCTTATTTTATGATTCACAGTTTCGTTATTAGTAGTTATTTCTATCAATTTCTCCTATTTCAAATCGATGCTACTAAACCCTCACTATTGCGAGTGTTACAGATTTCAATCCATGCGTATATATATATATGTGTGTGTGTGTGTGTGTGTGTGTATACATATACATATACATACATATGTTTGTATATATACATATATATGTATATATATATGTGTGTGTGTGTGTGTATGTATATATATTTATATGTATATATGTATGTATACATATGTACATATACAATATATATACATAGACATAGACATACACACACACACATGGTGATCGAGATGTCAATATGTGGCATACATCCTTTCAAGCTAGTTGTATTGGTTCTTGAATTATACTTTGTCATTCGTTCTTGAAGATTGTTTATAATCCTTCTTTCTCCTATTCATCACATGTTATGTATTAATTATATATCATGAGAAAAATATTGGCATGTGACACACATCCTTTCAAGTTAGCTGTATTGATCCATGTGAATCATATTAGGTCATTCATTCCTAAAGATTTTTCCTATCCCTTCCATTTCCTATTCAATACTTGTTACATATTCATAAATGTAATATACATACCATTGACATGTGGCATAAATCCTTTCAAGTTAGTTGTATTGGTGGACATGAATTATATTGTCATTCATTCTTAGGGATTGTTCCTAATCCTTCCATATCTTATTTGTCACTCGTTATGTATTCATAAAAATGAAATCACAATATATATTGTGACTGAGATGTTGGAATGTTGTACACATCCTTTAAAGTTAGTTGTATTGATCTATGAATTATATTAGGTTGCTCATTCTCAAAGATTATTTTAAATCCCTTCATTCCCTATTTGTCACTTGTTATATATTCATAAGTATGATATTATAGTATATATACCTTGATCAAGATGTTGGAATGTGATACACATTATATTGAGTTAATTGTACTAGTCAATGAATTATATTAGGCCTTTATAGGTTTAGTACTAAAGCAAGAGCATCATAATAATTCTTTTTTTATACTTTCCCTCTATTTTTGGTTTATTTTGGTAGTTTTGGCTTGTTGAGGTGGTAGACCAGTGGTAATAGCGGGTAGAATTTGGTAATGTTCATTGGAAGATAATTCATTACAAAGACACACACACACACACACACACACCATTAAACCTGCATCATAGATGTTTTGGTTAGGGGTAGCTTTTCAATTAGGGGAATTTGGTTTGTTTCCATATGGAAGGATTATGGAGGGAAAATAGGAAGGGACATAAAACAAATCAAGGCATAAATTTAGCCCTCTGGATAATCAGGAAGAACAAAACCCAAAATGAGGGTAATTTAATTGGGTACTTGCTTGAGTTGATTGAATAAATGAATAAAGTCAATTCATTACAATCTAGATATTTTCATCTTGTAGAGATAAATAAATGAAATTTTATGTTTCATACCTCACCAGAACATGTAATGAGTTGCTCTGTAAATTTCAAGAAATTTGTATAATTATTTATTACGAAACAAACAAGGGACCCAAAACCCTTTTTACAAAAAGTATCTAAATATAAGCATTAACCAAGGAACCCATAAACTAGAAAGCTTCCTTGATAGGTAAAAAATAGATAAATTGTAGCAACATGACAACAAAAGCCAAAATAGGAAACAACAAAAAACATAATAGACCAAAAAACCTTAAGCAAGATTCTTTAATGCTTTCAAAATTTTGGCCTCTAGCTGGGTCATGTTGAGTGCAATTTTATTTGAATCTAGGATGTCTTGAGGAAGATTGTTGGCCTTTCTTTTCAAATTATTTCCGGTTCTTTTTCTCGACCTAGTCCCCTCTTTTTTCCCTTTTTCCTTATCAATATCCTGACCAACCACCAACCTATCCTAATAAACAATTTCTAGTTTGCTAACCATAGTATTTAGGTTCTCAACTATGTTCTTTATCACTTTGTGACTTAGGTTAACAAGGGAAATTAAATTTCCATTAATTCTCTTGAGTTTCTCCTCCAAATAATTGATTCTCCCTTCATAATCATTCTTTTTTTTCATGGTATCCATTGTTTTGTGCAGACAAACTACCAACCTTAATTCTTCTCACCTTTGTTCCATAACTGATTTTCTCAGTTATCCTATTTATTTCTTTTATCTATTTAATTTCCTACAACCTCAATACCCTTCTCCTATTTACTCGTGTAATCATCCTTTGAATTATTTTGATTTCCTAAATCTCATAAATGGACCATTTTATAAGCCTAAAGAAATCAACAACCCCATTATGCGCTATGGCTAAAATATCATTTGGGTATTCTTGATAAAATTTAAAATAGTGAGACTTCAAATTAATGTCCAAAGGGAAGAGAGGCCTCCCCTCTTTATCTATGGTAGGGTATGAACTATAAGAGTCGCTATTGGTAGGGGAATCTAAAGTCACCACCTTCTTAGAAGGTAGGGGGAATTCATTTTCTCTTTATATTGAAGACATATTTTGCCATTAGTATACAAAGGAAAATGGTTTTGAATCATCGGTAACACCAACACCGAAAGACAGGTTTAGTGCAACTTGACAGACAACTTCACAGTGGAACCCAACAACAAAGTTTATAGTATAACCTAACAGAGCGGGTTACAATGTAAATCAATGACAAATTTTACAAGTGCAACCCGAAAATGTTGAAGTGGAACCTGATAGTGTAAACTAAAAAAGTAACTCGACATGGGAACCCAACAGATATTTCATAGAGGAATCCTACAGGAAGACTACATAGAAACCTGAGAACTAGTCTACCAAGAGACAGTTATAATCCTGAGAAATGTGGATCTGACTTCCACATCAGATAAAACATTTGTGTTTTATATTTAGCTTTTTATTTTCTTTAAATCCATTTCTCGAGGGACAAGAAATGTAATTGTAATTTTTTTAATCAGTCTAACTTATTAGAAACATGTAAACTAGGAATTCAAGTTCAGGTTGTAAACCTTTGATCATAGAGTTATCATTGTTATGCGTGAAACTCATTTAGGTAAAACTAATTGTATAAATAGATGCGTAATCAATCAGAACAAAGAGATGTGATGATGATTTTAGCTGAGGAGCACATCTATGGATCCGATTGAGAGTTTTATGCAGAAGAACAACAAAAGATGAAAATGGTTATCAAGAACTAGATTCAAGGCTACCAAGTAGAACAAAGGTATTGATCAATCACTATAGGTGATAATTATACATGTAAACTTTATTGGATCTATAATCAACAATTCTAGATTGCATATACTCAGGTTAATGAATATTTTTGACTACATTCTAACAAGTGTAGAAAATAGAATAAATCCTTTGAGAAGGAGGATTTAACAATCCTTTGTAAATCTCTTAACTGAGTGCACACTAAATAGTGTTGCTAAAGCTCTTAACAAAGTAGACCTTAACGAGTCTCTACATGTTACTCCTAACAGGATAAGATCATCAGAAATGATCAACTTGTAAGCCTTAATCAACCCCTTCCATTCTGTAGATAGTGAATTTTTGTGGGTTTCATCCCCACCGTATTTTTTACCTTCTAACAGTGATTTTCTGTGTTACCAAATCTTGTGTCATGTGTTATTACATTTCATGAATGTTTAGATGCTAATTGAGTTTATGAATTGATATTACATGCATAAAGATTAAATAGCACCTATGGTTGGTAATACAATAAATTGATTACTAAAAGGATTAAGCTTAAGTGATAAAAGTTTTAAAGGTACTAATTCACCTCTCCCCACTCAGCACACACCATTTCATTATTTCCAATAATTAGCATCAGAGCTAGATCTCTTATTTGGAAAAGTTTATAAGACTTAAGAGAAAAGATCATACAATGGAAAGGTACAAGCTAGACAAGAGTATTGAGAATCTGAAGTTAGAGATACAAATCTTCTATGAGCAATATAAAGAAGCTAGAATCAAGATGAGACAATTACTGGATGAAAGAAAGGTTATGGCATCTCGCTATACTGAAACAAACTATCATGATCAAGAAGAGGCACCTAATTTATTTGAGTCTTCTGGATCTACATCTTCTAATACATCAAACACATATGAAGGAAGCATTACAAGTATAAATAAAATCAATCAACATCTGGCTGGACAAGTGAAATCACTGCAAATCGGTCAAGAGACACAGATGGTAAGAATGATTGGTTATGAATAATTCTAGACATGCTGAGAAAGAAAGAACATTATCTATTGATGATAGGAGAAGATCACTCAAAAGATACAAGAGAAAGAGTCATAAATACAAAGAATTAGTGAAAATCATCATGAGATCACCAATCAGATTATTCTTATGAGTCAGGAGGCAAACTAAATGAACATAGAACTAAATGGAAAACTATAAGCTATTGGTGAGATAAGAGAAGAGAATGAAAGACTAAAACATGAAGTAATAATTCAGCAACAACACAATGATATGATCAAGAGAGTTGAAGAAATTACAAAAGAATGGATGATTTTCTAGATGGACAAAGAAGAATCAACAAAAACACCGGACTAGAGTATACCAAGAATGGTGATTCACCATACCAAGCTGATCAAAAAGATGTCTACACAAATCCAAGACTAAGAAGGCAATCATGCAGTCACTGTGGAAAACCAAGCCACACATCTAATGTTTGCAGTAGAAAAACTAAAGGTATTCCTAAATCCACATCTTCATTCATAGGAAATTGTTATAAATGTAACAAAAAGGGACGTAAATAATATGAATGTAAATATGAGGTAAAAATACTAAAGAAGAAAACCTACATGGAAAAATACTTACTTGCAAAATGCATAGGCACACATCTCTTGAATGTAGGAAGAAGAAAAAAAAAGCATGGAAGCCTAAAGAACAAGAAACTACTTATCAACCAAGAAGAGTCGATAAATCATATGTTTGGGATTACAGTACATGGACAAATTGCATAGCATGTGGTATATATGGAAACATAGCTGCAAACTGCATGAGAAAATGGATGAGAAAGTCTAGGAGCTGGACTAACCCTGGAATGGCATAATTACATTGTCATAAAGTTGTTCATCTAAGAAAGGACTACAGAGACCGAGTGACAGAGACACACATTTTTTCCAATGGAAATACCATTGAAGACATTAGGAGGATGAGAAACAAAATGTGGAGGAAAGCTACAAGCATTGATGATGCTGGACCAAGAAATGAAATTGCTGACACCTTGTCTAATGGATTTGGTGACATCACCAACCCCACCTAAGATGAACAAGTAAGTATGGAAATGCATACACTAAGTTATACTTTACATTAGTTCCATTATACATAGTTAAAATGACAAATCAACATGATTAAAGATGCACTATGGTATTACTTGTTATGAATCTGTGAATGCAATCTCGTCGGTCAATACATACCGAGAATCGTCAGTGAACATGTGAAAACCAAGTTAATCAATGTAACCCGAGCCCACCCTAAAATAATGTAAAATGCATTGAAGTCTTTGCCACTTACTGAGCACCATTGGTAAACCTATAAAAGGTCAAGTGAGTTGTCACTTACCCTGAGATGAAAGTTTGTGTGATACCTGAGTGACTCCATCTTCAAACATTGAGAAGTGGGTAGAGAATTAATTGCACCAATTAGGGCATCATTTATAAATAGGGTGATAGAAGAGATCATTATTCACAAAGTGATTAAGAGAGAAACAGAGTGAAAAGCATAGCAGAGAAAAGTGAAATAGAGTGACCACATTGCAGAGCATTCCAAGTAGATTCAGGGCATTCAAACAAATCTACAACAGCAACAATAGGTTAAAGTAATTAACTAGAATCACCGAGCTCACTATTTTTTTTACGGGAAAACTCCTAAATTTGCAAAATCATGGCATCCACTTCCCATGTAACCAAGATCAAGAATGCTAAGGATAAGAAGGTTATTCTGATCAAGAAATCCACTTGTGAAGAACCTAATTACAAAATCTATCCAGGGGTTTCTTCGCAACCTGATGACACTGGAGCATTTTCAGGAATACCACCTAGGGTTTTACTGATTAAGGATGTCCGATCATACATACATTGCAAGATCGCCAAGATAGGAGATCTTGAGGCTGATCAAGCTTACAAGAAGCTTTGCAAAGATGGAACCATCAAGGATGAGCATAATAACATCAAGGTGAAAAGGCTCACAAATTTTCTAATGTTCCTGAAGGAATTTAAAATTGAGTGGATTCAGATAGTGCTAAGCAAAGTGCATGACCAAAAGTTGTGGCTAGACAAGCCAAAACTGATCACTAGGGATGTGATATACACTGTGACCATTTATCCTATAACCAACAAGGCAAAAGTACTCAAACATCCTCCTTGCCAAGACATAGAAAAGAATCTAGGTGCAAAATGGGATGGAAGAGGATTGAAGGTAAATTCCATCAAAGATCCTAAAATGAAATTTGGTGCATGTGTGCTGGGATACAAGATATTCCAAGCCAGCAGGATGAAAATCATTACATGTGGAGCATTGACACTGCCCACAAGATTGTAAAGAAGGGTCTACAATTAGATCTATCTGAGCTTCTGTTGAAGCAGTTAGATGAGAACTTGAGGAGAATCAGGTTTGAAAAGTCTAATTCATGTAAGTTTTTATACTTTCAAGACTTCTTTCTGTTTATCGGTAATGTTAACTGGGATACTACCTGACCACTGACAATTCAAATAAGTGAACTCATCAAGTCATTAGGTGACAAATTTACATCAGTTATAGATGAATACTTCACTGGATTCAAGGACAAAATGTACAAAAAGATGATGATACTAGAACAACTGGCAGAAAAATATAAGACTGATATTTGGTTTATGGTGGACACTGATAACACCTTTATCAAACTAGTTGTACTAAGGAAAAAATGGTTAGCACCACTTGACTATGAGTTCAACATAGATCTAGCCTCCAATGCTATTGAAGCATTGATAAATGAATCATTGGACAAGTCACAACCAAGGTTTGGAACCTATGAGGAAGCTAAGGAAAGAATTAAAATATGCTTAGTTGTGAAAAAAATTGACAAGAAGAAAGAAAAAATGGTAAAGATACTTAAGAAGAAGTTGTTGGTAGATGATGAAGAGTCAAAAAAAAAGGATGACACAGAGGGATAGTGACCCATCAGTGAAGAAGAACAATTGAGTGACTTTGAATCTATAGAGTCTGATGCACCACCACCACCTACAAAGCAACCAAGGACTACTGCTGCATCAAGGACTAGAAGTCAGACAACTAAAGATGCAACTTCATCACCGGTGAAGAAAGGACAAGTGAGGACTTACAAAAGGAAGCCTCAAACAAGGAAACAGGCACCAACAAAAAGAAGAAGACTAATCATAAGTAAGGAGGATATAGAATACACTAAATAGGAAGAACAACCTGTTAAGAACCATCTTCCTACTACAATTGATGAGGTATGTGCATCAATGATCAAGGCAGGTTCAATAACTGACCCTAAGATCAGAAAATGGCTAACTCTAGATCCTAAGGATCAGAACAAGATAGAGGAAGAAATCATCACAACAATGTGTATATTTAAATATATACATACCATTAAAGTTTTGATGAAGGGGACTCCCCTTAATACCAGAAGTACAAAACAAAAACAGAGAGAAACAACAAAAATTTGCAAGAATAGAAAATTGGCTTCTTATTGGCTCCACAAATAAGGAATTACAAAATTTAGAATTACAATATCAAAAGCCACATGGGCATCCCTTACAATAATCTGTAGGACCAAGCCTCAAATAACCACCCAAAACTGCCCTAGAAAACACTACGGGCCTTCCTTAAATAGGCAATTTTTCACTGCCCGAGAAGGTTCTAGAAATCTAGCCATTAAGGCTGACTACCCTTAGCATTTAATTATTTTTCACTTTTATTACAAAAGGGTCGGCTTTAAATATTTACAAAACATGAGATTAGGTAGCCCAACTTCCGGAAGCCATAACTTTTGAACCGTAGCTCCGATTGGCTATTATAACCACTTTTCGGAAAGGGGAGATCGCGATCTACAGTGGATGACAATAAAAGTGCCAGTTAGCTAGGGGTTAGACCCTGATCCAAGGCATCTAAGGTCTAGGAAATTAAGCTCAAAGGTTTCACACCCTAAAATCTCAACAATAAATCCTTAATAACTTCGCCAATACAGATGATTTGGTAATGAAATTCAACTGGCATGCTTATATGACTAAGATGAACCTTCACCTAGAAAATTAGAACATTCCAAGTTCAAACGGCTAGCTTACTAAAAATAGCAAGTTTCCAAAAATAGCAGCTTTGTACAAAATAGCCTTTATTGAATAGAAAAACACATATTTTTGGGTGATGCAAGATTGCCCTTACACCCAGGATGCTCCTACATCAGACACTCAGGGTAATATGAGAAGTGACCCTGTCACGTCTCAGGTGTGCAGAGGAAAACCAAGATGGTCAACCTCCTCCTTTGTCATCCATGATGAATATTCTATAGGTCATCCTCTCCATTTGAGCAGATATTCTTTATATGTCTCGTTCCTTGTGCTTTTGCCAACACGACTATCTAGTATATCTTCAATCTCCTTGGTAGCTGAAGTAGTAGCTGGAATACTCCATTGTGCTTCTATGACCTCTCCTTCAACACCCCCTTCATGGTACTCTATCAAATCTACAATGTTAAATACTGGTGAAATATTCAACTCAGTAGGCAATTCTACCTCATAAGCATTTCCTGAATCATGCTTCTTCAGTATCTTACATG
>MU223230.1:1792767-1807556 GCA_018584345.1 Thuja plicata | reverse complement strand
ATACACAAAGAGTAAAAAGACAGCAATAGGGGAGAGTAAAATTGCACCGTATATTATTTATATGATCCAGCTTTTTCATACAATGAAAGATTACACAGCTTCAAAAGATAGACATAAACCAGAATATGTGAATTCTGTAGTATATTATCTCTTTTCCAAAAAATGTTCCAACATCAAAGACCCTTGCAAATTACAACTCTTATGCTATATATAGGGTTACTGACCATCTAGGAATCCCTAAGGATGCAACAAGCTTCGAATGATCATAGAAAACCTAACCCTAAAGTACAGAGAGACAAAAGAGAGAGAAAAATGGTGAAAGGACCAAGCCCTGATAGTATTTATGTTGAATCGGATAGCTGTGCTTTCCTACTCACCTACATTCTCCTTTTACAATAACTATCCCTCATGTCTCGAACAGTGCAATGCCAAACTTTCACTTCACTCATCGTCCAGGAATTCCTCATCTACCACAGACTTCCTTTCTTGGGTGTAATCATAACTTCCAAAGCTTTCACTTCATCGTCTGATAGCTACCTGAAGTCTTGAAAATCCAGTACCTGCACCCTTGTGCCTGTCCCATCTAGCATCGGCGATGTACATCAAGTGGGAACCTATTGACATTAGTCTCTTCTGTAAACACTTCATACAATATTTTATTGAATCCATGCACATCAAAATCTGCTCGCTGCACTTGTGAAATCTCAGCCATAACTCTGCTCATTTACAACACCTTGAACCTCTTTTTCTTTACCGATATTGAAACAAATCTATCTCAGATATCAGCAGACTGTTCTGTGCACAATTTCCTGCAATTAAGAACTCTCTAATCAACTCAGAAAACAATGCAAGCCGAGAAAAATATCTTTCTTCTGCAAACTGAACAACCTGGGCTCTGAACATACGATGAATGCAAATGAATGCACCATCAACTCCTTTAACAAAATCTTCTCTAACAGTTCATGAGTGCTGTCTGCACTGCTGCTACATTTTTCATTTCTAGGAAGATCCTTGCGAGTGAGCGACACATCCTTTTTATTTCTCATCGCATACTCGCCATCCACTTTTACTCCACTTTTTACCTTCTGCGATTGAGAAATGCAATGTTTTTGGACCTCATATCATGTTTGTCGCATACTCGCACCACTTTTATACTTTTCTTTTTGATACTTGCGAGTGAGTGATGCTTTCTTCACTGGCAGCTCGTCGCACCCCCGTGAGCTAATATTTCATATCACCTGAATCTTGGTGACTGAGTGATATTCACTTTTTCATTGCATATTATGTCTGTCGCACACTCACCATCTTAACATTCCTTCTTTCATCTTATGCGCGGGTAGGCGACGACATCTATTTTCTTCTTAGTCGCCCACTCTCGAGCCATTTTCCTTTTATTTGAATTGCCCGATGAGTGCGCGATGTCCTTAATTTTTCCTCGTTGCATAGTCATGAGCTGACATTCTTTCACCTTTATGGAATGGCGACTGAGCGACAACCTTCCCTTTTTAACCCATCGCATACTCGCGAGCTGACATTTGACTATCTTAGAACATTGGTGAGTGCATGATGATGTTGAACAATCACCTTGGTCGCTCGGTTGTGGACCTTTAAGAACCTTGAAAACTACATGCGCGACTGAGCGATGCAATTTCACATCAGCATTTTATGTCTTCGTCACGTACTCGCACTGCACAATACAACATGAGTTAGTACCTACGTGAGTGGGCGACTGCTAAAATATGACCTCATTGTGCAATCACAGACCTAAAGCTCGACCTCCAAAAGACATCGCGACTGCGCGATATACCATTAAAACATCTCATCGCGCACTCGTGCACAGATCATAACTAGACATAGGCACATCGCAACTGTGCGATGACCTCTCATAACCACCCATCGGCAACTCGCGCAACCTAAAGACACTTGAAAAAATAGATCATGATTGTGCGATGACCCTTGAATGGCAACTCATCACCCAGTCGCACAACATAAAAACATGACAAAAAGTCATCGCAACTGCGCGATTCAAATATAAAGCACATGCCTTAATCGGATATAAAAAGTAACTTTGAAAAAGAACGCGCCAAGACCTGGGGTTCAAAATATAACGTTTATCATTTGGACTAGCCTAGGGTTTTCAGGGTTTTATAAATTTGGTTAAGTGTAGACATTGAAAACCTAAAAACATGACACTGGGAAGGCTGAACTGAACAAGAGATCACTGAAGTGGATACACCATAGCACAGAGAATAGGACAAGGAGCCAAGAAAATTTCCAGAACAAGAAATACAGCCAACAGGATCTAGAGTCACTTACAAAGTATGTTGAACTTTGTAAAAGAAAAGCTATCCAATATAAGCTTAAAATGGAAGCAAAGGATACATAGGTACTTGTAACAACCAAGGAAAAGCTACAACAGATTATACTTGATATAGACATTGATCAAAATGCTTCAATCATTGATCAACTAGTTGTTCTTACCAAAGCCATTACATCATAGAATGTGGATGCAGAGAAGGCCATAGAAGAACGTACAAAACAAAAGTACCAATACAAATTGACAGAGAAAATCAGCCAAGAAGTGGCTGAGAAAAGGTAAAGCTATCTGAACTAGTAAATGAATTGGAACCAATCATTTCAGAAGCTATCACCTTAATTCATAAGTTAAGCACATTAGAGCACTTCACTGAAGAAAATATTGAAAAGATTGCAAAAATAGATGCAAATATTACTACTAGTGCACAAGGTCTCTCAACTATTGACAATGCAATCAAGTTGTATTATGAAAAGGTAATCAAAGTAAAGAGTCATAATCAAAGTTCAAAGATGAGGTAAATGAGCTACAGGCTCAACTCCTACCCAATCTCACCCTACTACAACAACATATGACAATGGCCAAACAATTGATAGCCACCCCGGAGATGTTTGTCACTGACAACATCTATGATATGGACACAAGGATTACATTGGAGCACATGGCTCTGCAACACCTTCAGGAGAAATGGGAGAAAATGATGGAAGACATTAAGAACTCCCATTCCCACATTTTTGACAAGTTGAAAGTAATTACACCTTTGCCCTTACTATCAAAAAAGGGGGAAAATGATATGAATAAAGGAGGAAAATTATATGATAAAGAGGGAAGATAAGGTGAAAAAGGGGAATAGTATAAAGTCAAAGTGTATATACATATACTATACCAGTGCATACACATAGGGAGAGTCATAACGACAAGGTGAACACATGATGTACATACTAAACATTTTAGTTTTTTCACATATCAGTTTTTTACACTAATTTCAAAGGGGGAGATTGAAGAAATATTTTTCCATTAGTTTGCAAAGGAAAATAGTTTTGAACCGTTGGTAACACCAACACTGAAAGACAGGTTTAGTACAACTTGATAGACAACTTGAAAAGGGAACCTAACAACAAAGTTTATAGTGTAACCTGATAGAGCAGGTTACAATGTAAATCAATGACACAGTTTACAAGTGCAACCTGAAAATGTTGATGTGGAACCCAACAGTGTAAACTGAAAAAGTAACCCAAGAGAGGAACCTGATAGATAGTTCACAAAGGAACCCGATAGGTAGACTATAGAGCAACCCAAGCGCAGTCTACTAAGAGACAATTATAATCTTGAGAAATGTGGATTTGGCTTCCACATTAGATAAAACACTTGTGCTTTATATTTAGCTTTTTAATTTTCTTTAAATCTATTTCTTGAGGTTTAATAAATGTAATTGTAATTGTTTTAATCAGTCTAACTGATTAGAAACATGAAAACTAGGAGATCAAGGTCAAGTTGTAAACCTTTGATCATAGAGTTATCATTGTTATGTGTGAAACTCATTTAGGTAAAACTCATTGTATAAATAGATGTGTAATCAATCATAACAAAGAGATGTGATGATTATTGTAGCCAAGGAGAACATCTATGGATCAGACTGAGATTTTTATGCAGAAGAACAACAAAAGATGGAAATAGTTATCAAGAACCAAATTCAGGGCTGCTGAGCAGAACAGAGGTATTGATCAATCACTATAGGTGATAATTATACATGTGAACTTTCTTGGATCTGTAATCAGAAATTCTAGATTGCATATACTCGGGTCAATGAATATTTTTGACTACATTCTAACAAGCATAGAAAATAGAAGAAATCCTTTGAGAAGGTGGATTTAACAATCCTTTGTAAATCTCTTAACCAAGTGCACACTAAATAGTGTTACTAAAGCTCTTAATAGAGTAGACCTTAACGAGTCTCTACATGTTACTCCTAAAAGGGTAAGATCATCAGAAGTGATCAACTTGTAAGCCTTAATCAACCCCTTCCATTATGCAGATAGTGTATTTTTGTGGGTTTCATCTCCACTATAGTTTTTACCTTCTAACAGGGGTTTTCTATGTTACCAAATCTTGTGTCATGTGTTATTACATTTCATGAATGTTTCTATAAATATTTACATGCTAATTGAGCTTATGAATTGATATTACATGCATAAAGATAGAATAGCACCTATGGTTGGCAATACAAGCAATTGATTACTAAAAGGATTAAGGTTAAGTGATAAAATTTTTAAGGGTACTGATTCACCCCTCCCCTCTCAGTACACACCATTCGATTATTTCCAACAAATATTTCCCTTTCTCCATAGTAGGTGAGGTAAAATTACTTTTCACCTTGGATTTTACTTTCTCACTAACATGGGAATTATTTTTAGCTTTAGGTTTCCATTTCTTCTTTTGGGGTTCATACTTTGAATCATACATATCTATGTTCCACTCCTCTTTGGAGTAACTCATGCTCAATTCATCATCATCCAAAATAGAAATAGGGGAACCATTGGATGAGAAAGGCATAGATTTATGATGCTGATAAATTAACAAAATTAAACCCTCATGAAGGAAATGATTCTTCTTAGGGTTATTTCTATGATCCCTTATACTAACATTCAATGAAGACAACTGAAAAAATGGGAAAGAGACTCTAAGGTTTGTGTTTTTCCTTTAACCATTCTTTATTCTTGATTGACCACAAGCTTGCATCATTAAATATTTCAATGACATTGCCCTTATCTGATACCTCATCAACATCTTCTTTTTTTGGTGAACCATCATAACTCTTTGTTTTCACCAATTCATGGTTGTCTATATTATATTATTAACTATATGTTATAATATGTTTATTAAATATAATACATTCATTTAATTAATCTGTATTAGGTAAAATATCAAAAATAAAGACAATTAAAATAAGTTTAATATATCTAATAAATATGTAATTGAATATTTGAAATAAATATGTTACTATATAATGTTATGCTAACATTGTTTTATTATATAATAATAGATAATCATAATATTTTTTTAATAATTAACTAATAAAGATAAATAATTATTAAAAATATGATATATTTATTATTTCTCTTGTCGTGTATTAAAACATTAGTAACATTTAAAAAATGTATTGAAGGTATGGAAGGTCAACTAAGTATTGCCACTCACTTTAATTCATAACAAATATAACATTCAATGAAGACAACTAAAAAAATGGGAAAGAGACTCTAACCTTGTGCCTAAAGTGATTAAGGAGGATGAAGTGATGACAAAAATCCCTTTTGAAGCATCCATCCAAAGTAATATATTGCATAATTACATTCATAATTCCACACCAAATAGATTTGATCTGAGAAGTTTTGTAGCTTCTTTTAGACACTTTAACCAACTCTTCTCTCTACTTGTCTTGTTTTGAAAATTTATTGACTTCCATATCAAAACATTTTCTATCCCTAAAGAACCATCTATGGAAAGGCCAGTGACCTCCACAACCAAGTTCTCATCAATGATGAAATTCCTTCCTAAGAGGGTTCCCATTTTTCCACCCCTTTGTAAATATATATGTAATCTTGGGGTCCCAACCATGGATCTTTTTAATGTATGGCATTGACCTTCCTTTTTATAGGACTCTCCATATAGTAGCATTGTTTCTTAGCTTTGCATAATCAATGGATTCACTCTTCTTCTATCACCTTTCATCTTCAAAGAGCTATTATCACAAACTAAAAAAAGCAAAAAAAAAAACAAGGCAAAATCCTAAACAACAAGAGGTCCAAAGATACCCAGAAAATGTGGGAGAGATTATCAATGTGATATGTAACATATCCCATGTCTCCTTCCAACATAATAATGGAAATAAAATCCTTCCCTGGAAACATAATAATTATTCCATAGGGATATGGACATCCCACGCATGTTTTCGGTCATACCTCATCAATAAAATGACCTCCTCCTTCAGTTGAACTATCATTTTCCATGTCATACAACCGTTAGCATGAACCCATCCATTGGAATAAAATTTTATCACTCTATTTGTTTCATGAAAGGCATGGGAAATGTAAACCTTTTCAACTGAATTTATGATTTGTAATGATTTTTTAATCCATATATAAATAGTTGAAGAGGGTTATTAGGCCCCTTAAGGCATTGGAAAATGTTATTTGTGTCTCCTTCTAACTACACTCTTTTGCAATTGAGAATATTAGACATTTTTAATCCATGGTAGATTGTAATAGCTTTAGCAAGGTGGTTTTGTTGGAATTGGTTTTTGTTATTTTTAGAATTCTTGTTGTGTCACTGATATCAACATATGTTTCTATTGAGACAAAATAGACTGGTTATTACTATTGCTTAGGTGACTAGAAGAACTATACAAGTACTGTATGGTTTATTTATAGTATGCAAAGACAAGGATGTGTATAGAGATATGTTGTGATCTTATGTCTAAGTTCACTTGGCTTAATAGTTTAGATGGAGTAAGCTATAGTTTTTTTAGTGAAGACTGGGTACTAGACAGTGGTAGTGAACTATGACAGAGTTAGTCTTTGAGTTTTGAGGATAACTTGCATGTGATATCGATTCATATTATGTGAGATTGAGGAATGGAGAAAGACATGTTGAGGAATGTTTTTTATGATTCTTGGGTCGCAAGACTCTTGGTGATGTTAGTTGTGGCATGTGTTCTGGAGAAGACCTTTTTGGGGCCGACTTTAGAGATAGAGTGTGTATTATGAATTGCGAGCGTGGATTATAGATCTTGGATTATATTTGAGGAGTTGTAATTTTTTTTTACTTGTTATAGGTACCATGTGTATCTTAGAAAGGGTTTATGTAATTATTTTTTCATTGGGGAAGTCTTAATTGGCCGACCTAATTGCTTATTGTAAACCTGTATAAAAGGAAGTTGTTTTCTTTTGTGGAGAGTGTGGTAACAACGAAGTGTGGAAGCTGTGAGCTTGTTTGTGAAAAGTCTATTGGATGTAGAGAAGAGGTTGTGATTAAGAGTCTTCATTGGAACTGATCAAGCAAAGAAAATTTCTATCAGATAATTCATTGGATTGTATATTTTATATGCACTTGTATTTCAAACAATAAGTCCTAAAGGTGGATTTAACCTTCTTTACGTAGTGTGCCTGGGCAGTGAGCATGTTGTTCTCTTGACTCTTAATAGGGTTTGTCCTTTAACAAGGAATATGTACTATAATGCATTAATAAGCTCCTCACATGGCTAAATCTTTTAGCAGGGATACCATACTCTTAGTACACTATTTGTTGGTGCTCATTCTCACCATGGTTTTACCTTTAACATAGTTTCCTCGAAAATAAAGGACTGTGTTATGGTGTTGCATTTACTGTGTTATCATTTGGGTTTAAGTTTTGGTTTATAATGTTTAATGTTTAATAATCTTTCTCACAACTGATTCATCCCTGCCCCTCTCAGTTATGTTGGTGGATTTTTATTCCTAACAATTGGCATGAGAAATTTTGATCCTTAGAGAGAAAGCTTAATAGCTTGAGGTGGTCATGAAATTGACATACTATAGGTAGGATAGTCTAAAGTTTGAACCTGAAAACTTTGACAGTTGGAAGAACAAGATGAGAACTCATTTTCTTTGTTTGGGAGTTTACTATTGGACGATTACAAAGAAAGATGAACTGGTAAAGACTGAAGATGAATTGGATAAAGATACCAATGAAGAAAAGAGGTTGTTTTCTTATAACATAGTTGCAAGACAAGCACTGACTAGTGCACTCTCTAAAGGTAAATTCATAGAGGTTAATGATTTGGATTCTGCACATAAAATTTGGTCAAGATTGGAAGCACTATATGAAGGAGATAAGTTTACTAAGAAAGAAAAGTCGCAAAACTAGAAGACAAGGATGGAAAATATGAAAATGAAAGATGATGCAAATATTAGAGCATATGTACAGAGAGTTACTAAGGTTGTTATTGGCATTAGAAATTTTGGAGGCACATACACTGAAGAAGAAGTGATCAAAAAATTTCTTTGATCTTTGACACCTATTTACAAAACTAAAGTAAAAGCTATAAAGGAGATCATAACTTTGACGACGAACTTCAATAGAGAGATGTTGATTGCAAAATTAACTACTTTTGAGGCCACAGAGCTGGGAAATTCATTACCTAAGGTTGAGACAACATTGAAGGTGACTACACATAATAATAAAAAGACTCTACCAGGGATTGCGAGCACCAACATAAGTGACTTGCGAGAAGAGCTTGGTGAATATGTTGATGACTAGGAAAAGATACAGGAAGAAGAAAGGAAGTTAGATGAAATTGTGGCCCTGATCGCTAGAAGAGAAAAGAGAGGTAAGGGTAACTTTGAAGGAAGGTTGCCTCTTAATTTTTTTTCATGCAATAAGATAGGTCATTTTGTATCTAGATGTCTTACAAGGGTTCCTAAACATAAATCTATGTTTTATAGACCTAGGTATTTCAAGGACAAGGAATATTACTATGCTAGTGAAGGTGTTTCTGATGGTGATGATATTGATTATGATGAGATTGAATTTATTGCTATCAAGGATGATAAACCTATTCATGAAGAGAAATCCCTAGTGTCACATGTTGAAAAGAAATATGGATGGGTCATAGGCAGTGGTTGTTCACACCACATTGCTGGTGATAGAAATAAATTTTTTAAGCTATCCAAGTATGATGGTGGTGTTGTGATATTTGGTGACAACAATCCTAAGCTTATCATTGGAGTTGGATCTATTTATTTGGATGGAAAGAATAATACTGACGATGTGTTACTTGTTGATGAACTTAAGCATATTTTGTTGAGTGTTGGACAACTAGTGGACAAAGGTTATCAATTAAAGTTCATTGATGGGAAATGTTCTATTAGAAGTAAGTCAGGAGAATTTATTGCATCTGGTACTCAGTCAAGAGGTAATGTATTTGAATTGAATTTACATGAGGCTTATTTTTTTGTTGCAAAGGTTGATGATAGTTGGTTATGACAAAAAAAATATTGTCATGTGAATTTTGATAATATTGTGAAGGAAAGTATGACTAATGTTGTTAGAGACCTATCAAAGATTGTGAAACTATATAACACCATGTGTAGAGAATGTGTAATGGGGAAATAGACTAGAAGAAGTTTTAAAAGAAAATCTTACTCAACAAAAGGGAAGTTGGATCTAGTGCATACAGATTTGTGTGGTCCTACAAGAATGAGAACTTACTATGGTGAAAGGTATTTCATACTTTTTGTTGATGAATTTTACAGGATGATGTGGCTTACATATCTTAGAGAGAAATCTAAGGATTTTGACAGATTAAAGATATTCAAAGAAAAGGTTGAGAATGAATCATGTTTAAAGATAAAATGTTTAATATCATATAGAGGTGGAGAGTTTACTTCAGATTTTTTCAATACCTACTACAAAGAGCATGGAATATATAGACAAACATTTTCTCCTAGGATACCACAAAAGAATGGGATAGTAAAGCGAAGAAACATAACAATATTAGATGTTGCAATAACTATGTTTCTGGAAGGAAATGTATCATATGTTCAGTGGAGAGAAGTTTTTGGTACTGTTGTTTATACTTTGAAAAAAATTTATATCAGAGAAAGTACAAGTAAGACTCCTTATTAACTATGGTTTAATCATACTCCTACTGTGAAATATTTTAGAATATTTGGTAGTAAATGCTATATCAAAAGAGATGATGAGATAGGTAAGTTTGATGCTAGAAGTGATGAAGGAATCTTCCTTGATTATTCCACTAAGAGAAAATCTTATAAATATTTAAATCTAAGATTGAGGAAGATGATTGAAAGTGCTAATGTAAGGATTGATGAAAAGTTCAAGATTCATGAAAGAATATATGACTGTAACTAAACTATAAAGAACAAGGAGGTTACTGCAAATCAAGAAGAACCTTTTGAGATTAATCATGAGATTGAGGTATGTCAAGATGACTCAAATGATTTTACTGAAATTCCTAAGACTCTGAGGTATGTTAAGAAAAACCATCCTGAAAATAAAATTATTGGCAATGCAAATAAAAGCATGATGACATGATCGAGATTAAGAGATGAAATTTGTTTGATTTCTCAAGTTGAACCAAAAACTACTGAGGAGAGATGTTGAGATGAATCTTGGACTAAGGCTATGCAGGAAGAATTGGAATAGATAAAGAAAAAAAACACTTGGGAAGTAGTTCCTAGACCTAAAGATAAGAATGTTATAGGAACTAAATGGGTTTTCAAAAACAAGATGAATGAAGAAGGAATGGTTGTAATAAATAAGGAAAGAATGGTTTGTAAAAGCTACTCACAACCAAAAGGCATAGAATTTGAACAAAAATTTTCTCTTGTTTCTAGGATTGAGGTTGTAAGATTATTTCTTTCTTATGTTGCACACAAAGACTTCAAAGTATATCAGATGGATGTGAAATCTACATTTCTGAATGGAGATCTAGAGGAGGAAGTATATATTGAACAACCTGATGGATTTCCTCTAACAGATGATGATGAAATGGTTTGCAAGTTGAATAAGGATTTGTATGGACTAAAACAAGCACCTAGAGCATGGTATGCTAGATTGGATAGGTATCTACTTCGTCTTTGTTTCAGAAAAGGTAACGTAGACAGTAATTTGTACTTAAGAACTAGTGAAGATGGAATTTTAATAGTTGAAGTTTTCGTAGATGATATCATTTTTGGAGGGAATGATGAAATGAGTAAAAATTTCTCTAAGAAAATGAAAAATGAAATTGAGATGTCGATGATTGGTGAGACAAAAATTTTCCTTCGGCTGCAAATCAATCAGAACAAGAATTGTATTTTTATTTCTCAGACCAAGTATCTTAAGGAAATGTTGAAATTTTTTGGAATGGAAGATTGTAAACATGTTGGAACACCTATGGTTACTAGTCACAAGATTACTATTACTGATGAATCTCAGAGTATTTTTTAGACAAAGTAGAAATCTATGATTGGAGGCCTACAATATGTGAGTCACACTAGACCAGATATTTCTAATGCAGTTGGAATTGTGGCAAGATATCAAGTAGATCCTAAAGAGACACACCTTATTTCTATAAAAAAATATTTAGATATCTGAAAGGAACACTGGATTATTGATTATGGTATAAAAATATGATGATTTTATTTTTCATGCTTATACTGATGCTGATTGGGCAGGAAATGTTGATAAAAGAAGAGTACAAGTGGTGGTGCATTCTTTCTTGGGAAAAGATTGGTTTCTTGGTTAAGTAAAAAGTATGTCTGTATAGCCCATTCTACTGTTGAATCAGAGTTTGTTGCTACTATTATAAATTGCACACAGATTGTTTGGATGAAGAAAATGTTGAAGGACATTGGGATAAATTTTAATGATCTAGTGGTTATCCATTGTGATAACACTAGCACAGTGAATATGTCAAAAAATTCAGTTATGCATTTGAAGACTAAACATATTTCCATTAAGTATCATTTATTGAGAGACAAGGTTGCAGACAAGGAGATTAGATTGGAGTATATCATCACAAAGGAACAAATAATAGATATATTTATAAAACCTTTTCCAAATGATGCCTTTGATTATCGCAGAGGTATACTTGGGGTGAGAGCCCCTCCTTGCGAGAACTAAATTGATGTAGGAATGCATCACTCCTGTAGATTTATGAGCTATATCTTTTTTTGGACTTGATGTATGGATCTACTCCTCAGGGGGAGTGATCGCATGAAAAATATAGCACATTTGGGTGATTATGCACCTGTTTGTTGAAGACATGAAGATTTTAAAAAGATACACCTTGTAGGGAAAAGATGGTCAAAAGTAGAGTAATAACACCCTTTTCCATTGATGTCAAAGGGGGAGAGATTCTGTGAAGAGAGACTATGGAAAATCCCTACTATTTAAGGGAGAGATGTGAAGATGATATCACTAGTAGAAATTGGGCAAATAAATGACCAGGTGACTAAATATTTTAGTCATGTGACTAAAACTGATCATTTTCTACCATTTTTTTTCAATTCACAAATATAAATGACCAAATAAATGACTAAATAATTAGTCACCCTTATAATAAAAATTACTAAATGAATGATTAATACTCCTTCACACATTAACATTTGATAATATCATATACTTATATTCTTAGTAGTGCATTTCACCAATAATGTGTATTCACCAATAGACTTATTATGTGAACATTGTTCCGGCCACTATTTGCCAATATCTCTAAATGGCAGCTATTCTCGTTAGATTAAGGTTGAATTTTAAAATTCATCTAAGTGACTAAATAATTTGTATGCTTCTATTCAAATACAAATTAAAGATAAATAACCATTTAAAAGTTAAAGAATGTAAATGCAAAACATTGAAAACATTGTTAAAGAATTAATTATGTATAACTTAATGTTAAAAATATTATTAGCTTATTAATAATTAAACATATACTTAATAATATTAATAATCTATAAACATAATGAACAATAAAAGTTAAACAATGTAAATGTTAGTTGTTTTAATAAGAAAAATATAAAATAAAATAATAATAATATAATTTTTAATATTAATTAGAATATAATAAAAATCTTAGACAAACTGGAAACTGCTTTTAACTCTATTTTGGCATACAATTGAAAACTAAGATCTCTCCGCAGGCAACCCATATAACCAAGGAATAAAAAACAAAGGCCCCTCAATTGTTTTTGATTAAGGTAAAAGCAGGTTTTGAAGGGAACCCCGAAACCCTATAACAAAGCAAAGAGAGGACAAGAAAAAAAGCCCAAAGAGCAATAGACTGTCCCCAAAAAAGGGGAACAATCAACAGAGGGTCAAAACCCAGATTTAGCAACAATTACATAGAGAACAAAAAACACAAGAACAGCTGGAAAGAAAATAGAAAGAAAGACCACCAGCACCAAAGTCAGAGCACAAATTTCAGAAAGCTTTTAGAATCCACCAGCTTAGTCTTCATTGTCATCACGTTCTCTCTCAGCTTCCGGAGATCTGGATCCTCATTCTTCTGCATCTTGGATCTAGTGCGAGAACCAGGTCCCGACCGCTGGGAAGAGACAGGGTGATCAGCATTGTCTTTATTACTTTCCAGCCAATTTCTCAGAGCAATCAGATTCTCGAGAGTAGCCTTCATTCTAGTGTTTACCATCGTGAGCAAGTGTTTCAACATTTCTTCATTCCCATTAATTTTCTTCTGGATGGGAATCATTGCTAACTCAATAGCATTTCTGATTTTTTCCTCTGTACCATCATTAGCAGAAACATTGGGATTATTGGAAATATCTTTACTGATAGTATTAATGGTTTCTTCAATCATGGAACTCTTGTTTTCTAGTTTAATGCATCTGTTTTTGAGTTCCACCAGATCAGACTGCACCCACTTATCCAAATTATAACTATAAATTGATTTATTTTTGGCAATTTCCAGAGGGGACATGACAATCATCCTTCTCACCTCAGTGTCCATCCTGCGGATATCTAATTGGAGAGACTGGAATTTACTCCCCTAGAAGGTTTTATCTCTATCATCATCATCTTTCATTTTATCCTTCTCATGACTCGGAGATTCATGAGGCTCGAACTTTTCCTCTTCAAGGACTTTGAAACTGTTATCCCCTGAATTTTCAGCATTACTATCGAAGGTATTAATACCTGCATCTTTTTTATTATCAATCTCAGTCCCTTTATCCTCCTTACCAGCAGGGTTGTCAGTATTCAGACCAAGGTTAACATTTTCCCCAGACTTAGGGGTGGTACAACTTACCTCAGGGATACCCTTATCATTAGTATTAGTAGGGTCCACCATGACCTTCTCCACAGGGGTCTTAGATTTAGGCAGCTCAATACTGGGAACCCGCTGACTATTCTGGGCTTCATCAAAAATAGAGTCCAGAGATGTGTGCTTCTTACCAATAGATGACTGGATATGAAGACCAGAAGGAACATCCGGGACAATCTTTTCCAAACTAGCAATGCCACTTGAAAGGGTAGGATTTTTCAAGGCATCCGGGGAGATAGAAGAAGACAGACTAGAAGAAAGGGAGACTTTTTTGGATTTAGAGTGTTTGGGCAGAGACCTCACAGGCTTCCTCTTATTGACCTGGATAGGAATGGGGTTAGGGATATGATTTCTCGCATAATCAGCAATTAGGTTGATAAGACCAACATGAAGGATTGGGGCATTCTTTAATCTGAAATCAGAGATGCTTTGATTGAGCGACCAGAGAAAGAAGAAGGGGAAAGATATTAGGATTTCATGATGAAAATTATTGACTAGGGAAAAGTGATAGTTGTAAACCCTAGTAAATATTCCCTCCAACGTAAAGTATTCCATAATGACTTTTATAACAGAGCCCCAAACTTTTTCAATATTATCAATTTCTACATAATCCTTCTTACCTTTTACCAAGAGAGCCCGTTCCTCATCTGTAGCAGG
>MU223230.1:1765663-1786199 GCA_018584345.1 Thuja plicata | reverse complement strand
TGAACTCCATGTCATCATTATATTTTTAAACTATTATTTGACCCTCCAAATTGTATGAATATCATTGTCTTTCTTCTATATATTCAACATATCTACTATCCCAAATTTAATGACAACATTTTCTCACCGCCTTTACACATCTTAACCCTTTGTTTTATTCCCTTCAATATCAGACATAACTAGTATTTTCTTTTACTTTTTGGTTTTTATGCATAAAAATTGATATTATTTTTGTTTCTTATGTATATAAGTGTTTGTTATTTTTGTGTAGATGCACTGAATCCAAGGTCCCAAAAAGCCATCAAATCACTATTTGTGTATCTGTACCAATACTAGTACCCTTCCAGTATAGATTCAGAACTATATTGTCACATAGGAAGTGCTCTTAGATTGCTTGTAAGATGTCAAATAGAACTAAGATGAAGTTAAGATAAAAAAGCTTAATGAACCCTTAATAGTGGAGGTGATATAGAAATCCAAATCATTTCATGATGAAAAAAGTCAATTCAAGTTAAATAACTACCAAGTTATATTACAACCAATGAGAACAAAGAAAAAATTCTATTTGACAACAAACACCAGCTAATATCTATCTAAAATATAACCTATCATACTCATTGTGATGTAGAGTGGACACAAATGTGGTGGATAAATGACAAAAAATGATCAAATTGAGAGACTTGGGAACTACAACCTCACTAGCCCCTAAGGCACACAAATAGCCCAAATACCCCAAATGACTCCAACACCTTCCCAAAGGCTAGAGAAAATGTAAATGGCACAAAAAATATGGATTTGACAAGATTAAATCATTTTTAGGCTCTTATGAAATACCCAATGGCTAATTCGTCACAAAGGTTAAAAAAATAGGAAATACTTAAATCAAAATGAATGTATGGGAGGTATGAATTAGGAGAGAATTTTAGTTGATTAATGTTTGGCATCAAAAGGATTGGAGGGAATTTCAATCACTTCGGTGGGAGATTTCTCTCTCAGAAAGCTCATTTTGAAGTTAGAAATGTGTCATCCTTATTGCCTATGTGCTTCATTCTGGAAGCTCTGGTGGCATGGTTTTCACTTTGCATCCTCAACTGTACAGGATGGTGTGTCAAACGGCTTAGGAGATTTTATTCTTCATTTTTGGCTCTTTCATCAATATCAGTGGACAGATTCGGTTTTCTTGTGAGAGGTATATCAATTAATGAGCTAGAATAATTTTTATCTATGCCTAATTTATGGATCTTCTATTTATATTACTCATTAGGGTTTTGCATTGTATTCTCCAGTATACAAAAAACTATGTGAAACACTATGGCATTTGCAGCTTCTCAACAAGGGGACAATTCCAGTGTTGTAAGTTTAGAATTGACCTAAACCCTATTAATAAAATTCACTCTATTTTTAAAATTATTCTTTGGTCAGATTTGACAACATAGAAAATAGAAAACACAATAATTTCTTGCACACTCCAATTTCAAGTTAATTTTTTGGGTGAATTCTATCTTCGTCTAAGAATAAATATTTGAGGATTTTTTGTTATGACTTCTCAAACCATGTGCCTGAAATTTTTTTGATTAACTCTACCATGTCTTCTACCCGAGGAAATTTTTTTTTCTGTAGTTATTCATGGATTTTATCATTTTTAATTTTCACTGACATATTATTATATGATGGCTTCTAAGCCATCTTTAAAGTGAACTCTCCTCTCTATACTTTGCAAGGTTGATGAAGCTTCCCACTTGACCCCCTTCGTGACTCAAATACCTTACGACCATCCCATTCTTATATTAATTCCCACATTCTATTTAATTTTCCTACTGTTATGGCTCACCTATGTCTTGATGTTGTTGACCAATAGACGGATTAGTGGCATTGTTTATGGTTGGGATTAGCTTGATTGTTTATGGTTGCCCAATTTTACAGAGGGATTTATTAAGTAAATTTGAATTAAGAATTGAATGTTAGGCTTTTTCTCTTCTTTTACACTGCTATTCTATCCTAAAAAACACTACAATATTTTTATCTTTATATTGGGCAAACATCAGAATTTCTTTTGAATAAACTTTGAAATAAAGACACCTCAAAATAAGTCTCCATCTTTTTTTTTCAGGATCATCCAGGCTATAGGTTTATTTGAAAAATTCATGGTACTTTGGCATTCATTGTTTAACAGTTATATATGACACATCTTGAAGTTTGATGATGCATCTTGTTGCAATATAGACCATGCGAAATCCATTTGATAGGTCCAATGCAGTCCTTTTCTTCCTAAGTGCTTTCACTACTAATCATAGTGTCACTTTGATATCCATGTCTTATGTTTTTAAGAATGAAAGGTCTGAGAATGTTTTCTGTGTCATGGTTTTTCTTAACTTAGAATTACATTACCAAGTGGATTTCCTATAATCCAGTGTATCTCTAGGAGTTAGATCTCAAGTGTTGTTCAAAGATACAAAACTAAACACAATGCTTTATAGATAATAAATACCAAGAGTGGTAAATAAATCAAATAAATCTTTGTAATATCTTGTCAAATTTTTGTTCATCATAACAATGATAATATCTTGTTAAATGAAAAGTGTATTCCACTATAACAATCATGAAACACTATTATCCCTGATTCCCTAGCTGTATGAATCTTTCTCTCATTGTTAGATCTTGTATGGACTGTGATTATCTCTTTTCAATTTCATCACATCTCATATATCATTGTATTTGTATTCAATGGAAATTTTTATGCCTTAAGGGGTCCCAATGTTGTACATTACTTCTTGAACACTTCATTCTTTGCTCCTTTAATCTTGCGTCTCATTGTCACTAGGCACAATTTTTCAAAGTCAAGACACAACTTCATTCGTGTTGCCATCATCATGGATTCATTGTCACACCTTCACTTGTTTGAGTATTGAGCAACTTAAACCACTACCATATTCTCCTTCTACAATATCACTCACACCTAGGTATCTAAGTCATTATATTAATGCACCCTATCACTGTCCAATCAATATTAACAATGCTCATGAACTCCATGTCATCATTATATTTTTAAACTATTATTTGACCCTCCAAATTGTATGAATATCATTGTCTTTCTTCTATATATTCAACATATCTACTATCCCAAATTTAATGACAACATTTTCTCACCGCCTTTACACATCTTAACCCTTTGTTTTATTCCCTTCAATATCAGACATAACTAGTATTTTCTTTTACTTTTTGGTTTTTATGCATAAAAATTGATATTATTTTTGTTTCTTATGTATATAAGTGTTTGTTATTTTTGTGTAGATGCACTGAATCCAAGGTCCCAAAAAGCCATCAAATCACTATTTGTGTATCTGTACCAATACTAGTACCCTTCCAGTATAGATTCAGAACTATATTGTCACATAGGAAGTGCTCTTAGATTGCTTGTAAGATGTCAAATAGAACTAAGATGAAGTTAAGATAAAAAAGCTTAATGAACCCTTAATAGTGGAGGTGATATAGAAATCCAAATCATTTCATGATGAAAAAAGTCAATTCAAGTTAAATAACTACCAAGTTATATTACAACCAATGAGAACAAAGAAAAAATTCTATTTGACAACAAACACCAGCTAATATCTATCTAAAATATAACCTATCATACTCATTGTGATGTAGAGTGGACACAAATGTGGTGGATAAATGACAAAAAATGATCAAATTGAGAGACTTGGGAACTACAACCTCACTAGCCCCTAAGGCACACAAATAGCCCAAATACCCCAAATGACTCCAACACCTTCCCAAAAGCTAGAGAAAATGTAAATGGCACAAAAAATATGGATTTGACAAGATTAAATCATTTTTAGGCTCTTATGAAATACCCAATGGCTAAATTTCTCAAACTACCTACTAGGCCTAATTTCCCCTCAACTAGCCCTATTGGGACTGTTTCTTCCCGTTTTCTCTTACTTTTTCCAAATAAATAACCAAAAAAATTATATTTTTGGATAACCTTTTAGGGTTTACACAACATAATATAATATTGGGTAGGGTTGTTTTTTAGCACTATCTACTTCTCACACTAGTGACCCCTTTTTAGGCTAAAAAGATGTTCATTTAACAAAGCAAGTGTCAACTAGTCTTATAAAAAAGACCTCAAAATCTCAAAACTAACTTATTATGGTAAAAAAATGACAAAAATACACTTGGATAAATTCCAAGATTCCTCCAAGCATCCAACTGCCAACTAGGCTCTCTCTAGGGCCTCCAAATTAAGGGTTTGACAAAAAAAACATCTCCCAAGAATTCCTAATCAATATAATGGATGGATCACCTTTATATCATCCATATAAAACTCTTAAAATCATAAAATTTCCCTCTCCTTAAGGTATATTAATCGCTGCTATAGTCATGACACCATTTTCTTCACAAAATTTCATACAATCAGCATTCAATATGATGCTTCCCTTGTAAATAAGTCTTTCTCATGCATTAATAGGTGTTAATCCATTATATTACAACCATATTATTCACCCCCAACCACATAAGTCATATAAATGGGGATGAATCAAGATTTCATCCTTGAAACCCTTGCCCAAACAAGGACTGTCATGATATAGTCAGCCTTGAGGGCTTTAAATCAATTAAAAATAGCTTGTAGAGGATTAATAAAAAGTTTTAAATAACTCAAAAATTTATAACCAATCCTTAGAAATAAAGAATCATCCAAAAACAATCACAACATGCAATAAAATTCATTGTTTATTGCCAAAAACGTGTACAATCTTGATTTCTACACACACCAGTCCGTACACAATGGTTCACCTCCCTACAACCTACCAAAATAATCCCAATTGGTTGGGTGGTTTAAAACACTCTAAACAAGTTTTCCCCCAAATCCACAACTAACCGTTGGGATTTAAATTTGAAATTTCTATCTTTAAAACAATTGCAAATTACTAAACCAAACCAATAAAAATTGGTGGATCTTACATCAAAGGATCAAATAAACCTATTCAAATCCTAATCTATCCTTTTTTAACCTTAGAGCTCACCATGGCTCTTTTTACAAGATTTTTCTCCTAAGGTCCTTACCAGGACCACTAGGAGATTTACAAATTGGACCAAATTGGTCATTACAAGTCTTCATGATTGGTTCCAATATATCCCAATTGACATGTGGGATAGTCTTCTGATGGTCCTTAATTATCTTCTTTTCCATGCACTTAGGGGATCTCATTAATGCTCCTGCATCACATTGGCTCTCAGAACTACAGCTCTAATCCTCTAAAAGAGGCACCCACTACCATAGTAATGTGAACAAGATCACAACAGTAAAGTAGCAGGATTTGTCAAGGACCGTAAACTTAAAGTCCAAAATATAAGGGGGGTAAATCTTGTGTCTTCTATATTTTTTGTTTAACTTTGAAGGGTGGTCCTTAAAGGCTATAGAATGGGACAATTAAAGAGAAATGAAAAACTACATAAGGCCCTTATAACATATCCGGAGTGATAGTGCACCAACACTGCATTGGTTGCAAGCACACGACCTTATTGACCTCTGATATAGAAGATTGAAGGATTAACAACATATTCACCAAGGGCATAGAATAAGTTGTATAACCTAAGATGAGTCTCACTGTTGTGTCATACTATATTTACAAATTGAAACCACACATGTTTAATCATCTATTTGGTTTATTATAAATTGGCTCCCTTATGCTTTAACATAAGTTACTACAATGGATTATAAACATGGGTAGAAATCACATATTCATAACCCTCTAAATATATGGTTTGAATTTAATCTTTCTTAAGATCTATAAGGCTGAGTTATGCACATAGGCATAGCATATCTAACATTAATACTTACTCCCTCACTAGTTTGACCCATAATTTTTTGTCCTCTCAATTATTTATTTAACATTTTTGTATGCATAGTTTTAGTTTTTTGAAAGGGCAATGTTTGAGCAGATCTCTTTTAGAAATAAGTAGGAAGATGTATGGAAATAAATGCCCAAAAATTAAAACTAAAATAATAGATTTTTTGAATATAATGTTCTTTTGAGAAAGAAACAACAATTCATGGATGAAAGAATATTAGATCTTGAGTTAGATCTAAAGAATTTTCAAAGATAACAATTTTCTTGAAATTTTGCACTCATTGCATTTCATGGGATGATATATCTTTGAGGCATTATGTCAAGTAGTTCATGTGCCTTGTTTGTGCTTACACATTTTTCATACATATCTATCAAAGTGTTTTCAGCAATAATGGTTGAGAAAATCCCACTTCATTATGCTTTGATGGATATCCATACCTATCTGAAAGCTCCCATTTTATCAAAGGTAGGGAGGATGTTGGAAAAGGTTGTTGAATTAGGATTTACACCTACCAATTGCATTTTCTTGTAATTTTTTAAAGTTCTTTCCACAAATATTTTTTGTGCAATCATTGCAATCTGTTAGACCATATTCCTTTGCATGACCACTATTCAATTTTGTATGTTGTAGTGGAACACAACTCACATCAATAGGTATTTGGATGGTAGACTTGATGACCTACCCTATTACTGATTCAACATGAGTAGCGTTCCTTAGTTGTTGATATAACTTTTATGGATGATGATTGATGGCAGCGGCTGTTAGATCTTTGGTGTGTGACGATTGATTTTTGGTGTTTGGTCTTTTGATTTAACAATCTCATATTGAAATATTTTGTAGTGCTTCAAAAAAAATTTATACATCTTTTCCTTCAAAATTTAAATTTTCTTGCTTTGTTAGTCATTAATATTGCTTAATGACTAAACCTTATATTTTCTCAAATTTTACTCATCTATCAATAAATCTTCTCTTCCAAAGCCAAACTTTAATGACACTGCTAATATGAATTTAAAGCAATTATTCCTTTTTTATAAATGATACAATCAGTAGTAAATTTTGCTTATATGTTTTAGATGTATTGATGTCTTTCTCCTTGTTTGTTAGTTTGTTATTCTCCCTTCTAGTAAAACGGTATAAAACTTTCCCTGCAAAAATAATGTTGCTAGAACTATCTAGTCAGCATCAGATGCCTCCTCACCTCTTAATATGCATTTGACTCTGACAAACCATTGTAGTGTTCTCTACAATTATGAAATATCTGAAGCCTCCTCCATTTTATTTTAGTTTTCCAAATTGAATATAACTACAAGTTAATGATGGATACCATGGTTGGTTAATGAATACGAAAGACAATGGCTTCGCACAGGTGAAACATAGATGAACCAACAACTGTATCTGAACCATAAATATGTAATGTTCCATATAAATACTTGAATGATAAATACTTATTCATTTCATATGCCTAGGGAGTTATTTTACAGAATATATGAACTTCATTTTAACAATTTCACATATTGCAATATTTGGAGAATGGGGACATTGTCATCAGAATACCACATACATATTTCAACTCACCCAGATATTCCTCTGTCACATAGAAAGTACTCATAAAATGTGTGAGCCCAAATATGTTAACATGTCAATCACATATAGAGGAGCATGGTAATTATAGTGCATGATTGTTACCTTCCACATGCAACCTTACCATAAAAAATAGTAGTCCAAATATTATAATAGGGGTCTTTAAGTATATTACATCATGCATAATCATTCATGTTCTTTGTAGTTATTAAATAAGAGTACAAAAATACATATCAATAAGGCTATTGCCAACAGATGCACTGACATACAAGTATCGAAGATGTAAGTTGGTTTGTGTTATTTAATTAATGGCATACTCAAATTTGGTGGAGAAGTAAAAAAGATAGGAAAATATATTTGATTACATTACGAATCAAAAGAAAACATACAAGGAAAAAAAATAAAGAGAGTAAAATGGTAAAAGCAATGTATAATTAGTTTTCCACATTGACAAGTAACTAATGCATAGAGAATAATCCTAATAAATTATTTTTCTTGATTATGTCTAGAGCCTTCTATTGATTAGTTTCATTTTAAAATATTTTTCATATGATTTGATCTTTCAAGGAGCTATGAAGTTGGAAGCTAGAAATTTTAGGCCAAGAGAAGTTGTAAGACATGTACTCCAGACAGCTGCAACATCTTTGTAGAAGGAGCTAACCTCGGAAGGTCTTCTAACAGAAGAGGTACTATCAGAGGTGAGCTTATTGGTTTGAGGCCATGAAAGAGAGCAAATTTTTAAGATTATGAAATAAATTAATGTTGCATATATGTTTGGACAGGATTATTAATAAAAGGAATAGAAATTTCTTGTCAAAAAAGATAGCATAACATGTTAAGACTTCAAATTTCATCACTTTTTTGACATATCGGGTCTTCTCTAAGAAAATATAGAATTGAATATAATCATTTAACACACACTTTTTATATGTTTCATTTTTTTGTTTCAACTTGATAACCGGGTTTCAAACATTAAGTAAATTGTGATTCTTGTGTTATTGTTAAGTTTGTCTCCATTTCTCAAAACAACAATGGAGGAATATGCCTCTATTAGTTGTTTCAATTTTCAATTATCGACTAATTATAACCAAGTTTATTGGCTATTACTATTGTTGATGCTCACTCTAATATGGATTATCAAACTTTTTTCATGGCCTAGACTTAGCCAGTTTCAGCTTTAATTCCTCGTTATAGGTTACTTTACCAAGGAAGTTTTAGCTTTAGTTCCTTGTTACAACTTACTTTCCCAAGCTGAAAAGAGAGTATAAAAGCCATAATTGAAATATCCAGGGGTAATGAATTGCTTTATTCTCATGGAAAGTTCATTAAACTTGTCACCACCTAATGTACTTCACTAAGAGATGTGCTAGATCCATTTTTGTATGATTAAGAATATATGTTTATATACAAGTCATTGAAGAGAATATTAATATAGAGATTTACCCTTCAAGTATTTCTCCATACATTTGCATGTCTATATTTTATCTTTCTACAATACATTATCTACTATAATGTTCAAAAATAAATAGTGGATTACTACTGAGTTACTCTTCATGACCCACCATGCCATCTCTCATGAAATTGAATTGTCCACTTAGAGCTCATTGTATCTAGGTGATTTTCATAGAGGTGAACAATATGACATCCTAGGAGGTCACCAATATTAGTAATATTTGGCTCAAGCATCCTTAGCCATGTATTTTATAGTACAATTAGGATTTCTTAGCTTCTTACCCATTCATAAACACTTCAACAAGTATTGTGCATAGTCAACCATTTATTTTAATCTCCCTTGCTTTCTTGTTTGTGTGTACCTAGGATATTAGTGCAAAATTATGTAATCACTACTAATATTGAGTTAATCTTCATCACCTATATGTCACATGTAGTGGTTTCCAAGCACTCATAAGATTGAATCATCACTAATGTTGAGTTACTCTTCATGCCCAGTCTGTAGGAGTAGTGGTTGAAAATTTCCTCTCATGAGATTGAATTTTCCAATTGGAGCTCATTGCATCTAATTGATGTTCATAAAGGTGAAAAGTGTGACATCCTAGGAGGTCACCAATCTTACTTATATTTTGGCTCAAGCATCTTTAACCATGGAGTTTCTAATTCAGTTTGGCTTGCTTAGCTTGTCCACCCATTGATAAACACTTCAACAAGAATTGATCCTAATTAACCATTTAATTTGGATCTCCCTTTCTTTTTTGTTTGTATGTACTCAGACTATTTGTAGTATCATTAGGTGATCCATTCTAATATTGAGTTACTCTTAATCACTTATCTTTCACAAAACTTTATACCATATAGAGAAATTATACATCTGGTATTGTGTGTGTATTTTGTGGACCTGCAAGTTGCAACACAACACTTCAATATGTCATTGCATTAGTAAGATAAACATGGAATATCAAAGGAAAAGCACATATACGTCACTAAAATTGACATATTTCTCCCTATCTAAGAAGAGTATGAAATATGCTATAATTTGCCCTCAGATTATGCATAAATCAGTGAAAATATCATGCTTAGAATGGAAGATTTAAAGAATGCAAGATAAATTCTCAAACAAAGTTCATTTTAGAGTTCTCAAATGAAAGATTATGTAATTTCTATGCAAATATGAACTAATAATGCACTTAGAAATTAGGACAGCATAAGGATGCAAATGAAATTCTAAAATTAGGGGCAACATAAGGATGCTTTCAAATTGTAAAGATTAAGGGCCCATTGAGCTCAAAATTCATTTCTTTTATAGAAGAATTTGAGGAATGAGAGGTCATGATTGATTTCTAAAGAGAGGTGAAGATTGAATCCTTGGTGATCCATGTGAGGTGATCCAAGTGGTTTAACTCTCATTGGCTAATGGATTGACTTTCCATTTTGCAAGTGAGGAGTTGTAATTAGGGAATTTATTTAATTCCTTTTAATTAATTATTTAGCCATGTATTCAATTGTTTTGATTTTAATTGATTTGATTTATTTAATTGGCTAAGGCAATTAATGTAAATTAGTAATAAGATCACTAGGAAATTAATTTTGATTTAAATGAATTATGCCAATTAATTAAAGAATTGTCTTGACATAATTAGGGGTATGATCACACTTAGGGAAAATAGGGTCTCTAGTCAAAGAAGAACAAATCAGGGTGGTTACAGGTAATAAAAATAAAAAAAACTTGACCATTACCCCATCTATCAACCAACATTATACAGTGAAAAAATGGAAAGTAGAAAATATATAGTATGTACTATATATACTAACCTTCCATGCCCTTGAAAATAATTCATATAGATCTCTTTCATCCACCTTCAAACATATTTGCAACATGAAACAACTAATATTACAAACAAAATAAAGTAGATCTCTAAGTTTTGCATCAAAGTGACAGAGAACTAGTGGTGTATTAGAACCACATAAGAAACTATCCCTGTAAGATAATAATCTAGAAGCACACTTGGTCAGCAAAAATAGTCGTCTAATCCCTCTCTGGATCAACTTCTGGCTCTAGAGCTTCTTCCTTCCTTTCCTTGAAATGCCTACAATAGATGCAAAACTAGTTTATTATACATTGCAATCTAGAAAACTAATCATCAAACAAAATTTAGCAGCATAAGGTAGAAAAACCACCAGTTAACTTATCAACACAATTAGCCTCTGAATTACATGAATGAATAGAAGTACAATATCTCTGGATGTTTCCTATCATCCAAAAAATAAATTGAAAAATACTGTTAATACAATGTAACAATTACAAATCATTTAGAATAACTCTATAATGCTTCTATTGTGCATCCTAGATTCTTATCTCCAAGCACACAAGAGTTCTAACAAAAGCAAGCATCAGTTGTCAACAACACCAAAACATTCAAAATAGTATATAAACCTAGTTTCTCAATAGTTGATCTTAACTTCATATATGTTTAAGATTTCAATAGTTTCACAAGGAAATCCTTGCATGAACCCGCTATGAAAATGACCCCTTCAAAATAAAATCAATATGTATAACTAGCAAACATGATATTTTAAGTCTATGTAAATGAAGTATAGAATGCCTTTGGTTAGAACCCATAAGTGCATAATTTTCACCAGAAGAATTCTATATTTCAATATATAACTATCATATGGGAAAATCTAATCCATCTAAAGGACCATAATTCAATGTTAATTTAAACCATTATTTATGAAAATATAGCATTAACCATTTTATAATAATTATAAGGTAATACAAAATCTTGACTGCATTCATTATTAATTTTTTTTCATTCTAAAATGCCAAGGATGAATATTATGTTGGAGCATAAATAGAGTGTGTTTGGACCTCCACAATTCTTTAATGTACACTAATTCTTAGATTATAGTTTTGAATGACCATGGAAACCTTCCACTTATAGTGCATGGCTTTAGCACAAAGAAAGACTAGTCATGGTAAGGGGGAAAGCAACAAGCCAAAGAACAATCATTTTGGCAATTTGAGCAAACTGTAAAGTAGTGTGATAATTATTGACTAGATCATAATAATAAAAAACATGGAATGGAATAGATAGGTTAACTAGGAACCTACAGAAAGTCGACTACGATACAGTTGATTTAAGACTTGACTATATTATACAATATATAACAACATTAATGAAACTAAACCATTGAGATTCAATGCAGAAAACAATGTTGGGTGGTAACTATTTTGTATATCACAAGATGCCTATTGATCTAATAACACAATTTTCAAACATCAATAGTTTTGTTGGTTAAAGGAAAAAAAAAACCCTAAAATGGCCACAAAAGTATAGGATGACATGTAATTGGAATTATATAACTTCTCAAATTTAGTTAGCAACAATAAACTCCTTGTCAAGGCCATGCCTATAATTTCAAGTCTATTGAGCAACCAGTGTCTTCACAAGAACAAAAATATGGGTGTGATTCTCTCAATTAGATCCCAAGGAGCACCCCACCAACATTCCTGCAATAGAATTAAGTTAAATTAAACAATTTTGTACTATCTTCCAAAGTATAATTCAACTCATAACATGAAATCACCACAACATCCCACTACTGCAACCTGACCCACCCAAATATCATGCTGAAAGGTCCAATAATGGGTTTCAAAAATGTCTGGAAAAGAAAATTTCAAGACCGATGACTTGATTTTCTATGCCTGGGTCACTTTCTAGAGACTGCTCATGACTTCTCTAGCATATCTGGGCAAATCTAGAACCTATAATTAAATATTCCATACTTTAAAAATAAAACAAATACAATAACAAACAAATAACACATCAAGTTTACCTTTGTTTTCAAACTAACATTGTTATTAAGGATCATAATAAAATCCAATTCTAATGCAATCTAAAATGGCCTGATAAGCACATCTATCACTAGGAATTGGGAAACAATGAACAATTAACAACCAAACACAACAATGTGGTTGTGATGTTAATCACTGAAATAATATAAAAATGTATACATTTAAAAATAGATAACGTTTGTTGGAATAATGGAAGGGTGTGTAATGAGAAGGGAGGGGTGAATCAGTACCCTTAAAAACCATTACAATTTAAAACGTAGTACTCATTACTTGTATAGCTGACCACTGTATATTTTCTACTTCATGCATGCAATATCATAGCATAAATGTAAATGCATGTAAATAAACATTGAAACATTCATGAAAATCATTTACATATGACACAAGTATTCGATAATGCAAAAACCCTTTTTAGAAGGTAAAAACTACGGTGGGGATGAAATCCACAAAGCTTCACTATCTGTAGAATGGAAGGTGCATGTTAGGGCTACAAGTTGTGATCACTTCTGATGATCTTACACTATTAGCAGTAACATGTCAGACTTGTTAAGTCTACTCGGTTAAGAGATTTCAGCAACACAATGTATGTGTACACTCAATTAAGAGATTTACAATAAGACTATTAATTCCACCCTGTGAAAGGATTTTACTATTTTCTACACTTGTTAGAGAGCAAAAAAATATATGAGCTGATTGCTGAAATCTCAAATTACTGATTACAGATCCATTAAGTACGCAAAATATATTTCACCTTATTGTGATGGATAAGATCTCTATTATGCTCGGTAGCCTTTTATGTAGTTCTTTATAAATTGAATTCTCCTTTATCTATCCTTGTGCATGAAATTCTCTGTCTGACCCATAGATGTCCTTGGAAGCTACAATCATCATATTCATGATTGATTATTATATCTATACATACAAGATTTTGACCTAATTAGGTTTCAAGCTTTTCTTGAAAAATTCTAAGATCAAAGGTTTACAACTTGACCTTGATCTCCTAGTTTGCATGAATACAATCAGTTAACTAATTACATCCATAATTAATGCTTTTATTGATCCACAAAAAATCGTTATCATCTAATAAAAAGGCTATTTTAAGATTAAAGTGCTTTAGGTGACGTGTAGATAAGATCCTCTTTTCTTGGTGAAATGTTGTCTCTCGGTGTAGACTGGTCCTCGGTGATGTCTTTGTAGACTTCTGCATAGTGATGTCTCTATAGACTGGTGCTCGGTTGATATACTTCTTGTTGGTCAAAACATTTTGGTGATCACTGCACTCGGTGATCACTACGCTCGGTGAGTGTTGTCGCTTGGTGATCATGACCGACTGACCAAAACTGTTTTCTTGTATACTAATTACAACTTTTGATCCTTTATGGATTATCAAATGTTAACTATTAAAATTTATGAGTAACTTAATACATGGCAGGAAAAATCTGCATAATCAAAACAACAGACACAAAACATTTACTAGCTATCATGTACTAAAAATTATGGCAACAAAAGGATTTTTGAATATTTATTTGCTCAAAATACATGTATGAAGGCATTAAGTGTAAGAATAGTTGTAAAACTATAAAAATATATGATGCATTCACAGAAAGACATGTAAAAGGCAAAAAAGGATTTGATTCTCATTTTGGAGCCCACAATAATCAGACAATATTATCTTGAGACATAAACAACAAGCCTAAACCAGGATAATCTTCATAATAATCTACAGGAATAATCTGCATAATCAAAACAGACACAAAACATTTACTAGCTATCATGTAGTGAAAATTATGGCATCAAAAGGATTTTTAAATATTTATTTTCTCAAAATACATGTATGGAGGCATTAAGTGTATGAATAGTGTGACAAAAGTAGTGGATCCCAAGCACTCTTAAGGTTTAATTATCCATGGTAAGAAAATAGCCAAGTTGAAGGTATCTTATGATTTTAGTTTCAGTGATTAATGCTAATTTTTATCTATGATGGTTTCAGCTACTTTTGATGAAAAGAGGAGGACAAATCATTTACTATGGACCATTAGGCCACAATTATCACAAGATTTTTTAATATTTTGAGGTAAGGATTTTTGATGAGGTATTACAAATCTACAATGGGAACTGTTTCAAATATGAGAGAATTTAAAGGCATTATTTTGTTTTTTCTTTCACAATTGTGAACTACGAGCCATACCAGGGGTAACAAAGATCAAGAATAAATACAACCCTACTACATGGATGCTAGAAGCTAGCTCTGTTTCTACTGAAGCTCATTTGGGCATAGAATTTTCTTAGCACTAGAGAAACTCATCCCTCTATGAGTAAGTTTGTTAATGGTTATCGCTTCAAGATCATTATGCAGTTAAAAGGTCAAATCTGGTTAAATTCATATACATAAAAGAATCCAACGTACAAGTACAAAAAATATTTAACATTGAGTAACTTATTATTTTTGGCATATGCAAGTGGAATAAAGCATTGGTGAAAGAGATTAATACTCCACCCCAACAAGAAAAAGAACTTCATTTTCCAATGCAGTTTTCTCAGTCATTCTTTAGACAATTCAAGTCTTTTTTATGGAAGTAATGGTGGACTTACTGGTGTAGCCCTGATTATAAGTGTTATATACTTCTTCACACTTTTTGGTGCTCTAATCTTTGGTACAATCTTTTGGAAGGTTGGTGCAGAACGGTCTATAGTATAATTCATGACATCTTAATTCCCAAATATTTTAGCTACACAAAATATTCAAATATCAATGACTTTTCTTTGGCTCTAGTGAATACCTATTTAAGTTTCTCATTATCTTATTAAGAAATAGATTTGTTGGACATGAGGAGAAACAAAACTGATATTTTTATTGTTACAGGTGCCTTATATGGAGTTGTAATCTTCTTTGGATTCAATAACTATTCAACTGTAATCCTTGTTGAATGATGCAAACAAATTTAATCCTGGTATGAACCAACATATATAGATTTATATATTTGACTTTTTTTATGCTTCTTTTTTTTGGGACCAATCTTGTTGCTGAGTTTTCCTAACAAAGAACAACCATTGTCTTGCAGGTCAAGGTGGCACATGTAATTGTCTCCCTTAAGTGCATATTCATTCAAGTCTTTTTTATGGAAGCAATGGTGAACTTACTGGTGTAGCCCTGATTATAAGTGTTAGATACTTCTTCACACTTTTTTGTGCTCTAATCTTTGGTACAATCTTTTGGAAGGTTGGGGCAGAACATGGTATAGTATAATTCATGATATCTTAATTCCCAAATATTTCAGCTACACAAAATATTCAAATATCAATGACTTTTCTTTGGCTCTAGTGAATACCTATTTAAGTTTCTCATTATCTTATTAAGAAATATATTTTCTGGACATTAGGAGCAACAAAACAGATATTTTTATTTTTATGGGTGCCTTATATGGAGTTGTAATCTTCTTTGGATTCAATAACTATTCAATTGTAATCCTTGCTGAATGATGCAAACAAATTTAATCCTGGTATGAACCAACATATATAGATTCATATATTTGAGTTTTTGTATGCTTCTTTTGTCTAGGACCAATCTTCTTGCTGATTTTTCCTAACAAATAACAACCATTGTCTTGCGGGTCAAGGTGGCACATGTAATTGTCTCCCTTAAGTGAATATTAACACAAGTCTAGCTTGGTTTATTCACATAGGTCGAGGTTGCTTCTAACTTCTCATTACAAGGATTCATTATAGCCATCTATCACATTATTTCCATCTTCTATTCATCCCTTTTATTGTTTGAACTATTTTTTTTGTGATGCAGTAATTTTGGTGTATAAGTCTTTGTTAATTGTTTGAATTTATTTCAAATCATTTAAAAATAGTATCCAAAGCGAGTTTTTAATTGTTGGGGTCCAATCTATTGGGGGGTGGCAGGAAAATGACTTTGGATTTGGCTATTTGTAATGATCTTCACATTAATGATAGTGTTTCTTTCTCTTTTTTTTGGTTTTAATCCTTTATGAAGAGACAATGTTTCCTTTTTCAGCCCATTCCATTGGCCTACCATTTCTGGTGTTAAAATCTTAAAATCTTATATTTTTGGTAACGATTTTTCTTCTTGATACTCTGGTCCAAGATTTAGTAATTATTTTAATGTACTAAAAAATAATAGTTTTTTTTTTTTGTGGACATCAGGATATTTTGAGAATGTGCATTTCATCACTATTTCACAGTCCTTAAATCTTAAGGGAATCATAAAGATGATGTGGGAGAAGATCGTGTATGAAGAATGTTTGGAGAAATAACAAAAAAACTGCATTTTTTCTAAAAAATGACTGGTGTTTGAATTTTATGGAACGCGTGTGGATTTAAATGAAAACTATGAAGCCATAGGAAGGTGGAGAGGGGTCTTAGCTTTCATTGGGAACAAATATGAGGTATTTTGGTTGAGAATCCGGGGAGAAATTAAGGTTTTACCAATCGTGGGTTTATTTGAAAAAAACGTGATTAAACAACTTCAAGCCCTCATTTCTCCCAATGTAACCGTTGGAAATTTTTAAAACTAGAATTAAATGAAAGGTATGAGAGTAAGATTTCATTTTCATCTAGTCTCAATTTGTTTGGTTGCAAATTCAAGGAGATATGCCTAAAACTCTAGTCAGGCATCTCTATGTGATTGGCAGAAAGGTGTAACTAAAATAGTGCAAACCCCATAACTTTTGATGGGCTTCGAGTTAGAGTCCAAAATTAAAGATTTAGAATTAAATTTCTTGCCCCTAAATTCCTCCATAGTTGGTTTGGAAGAAGACCAATTCTAATATGCACTTCCTTTGTTAAGCCACCCATTTTGGTCCCTTAGCCTTTGGAGAAGATTTGTGAGCAGTGGGAGTTTGGAAAAGATCCAAAGCCTATCCCTTTGGGAAAAGTGCTGCCCAAGTGTTTCTGAAGGCCAAAAAGACTAAACTAATAGCTTTTCTGCATAGTTGCCTTAGTTAGAGTACTAATTTGAACCTGTACTTGTGTTCTGTTGACATATTGATTTTGAGGTAGTGTATTTTCAAGAACCTTTTCCAGGATGAGTCCTTTCTTTATTTAGGGCCTTGACACCTATAGAGTTACAAATTATAGAACATATGGGTTTGAATTCACTTATAGATTTACCCGATATTAGGGTAAATTGGGGGTTATTGACTACTCTTTTCGAGAGATGAAACTCAGAGCACACAATCTTCCATCTGCAGACAGGTGAGATGAGCATCACACTTGAGGATGTGTGGCACGTTCTTCATATTCTAGTGATGGGTGGGGAGGTTCAGTTTGAGTTGTGCTTTGCGATAGCTATTGCTTCTGCCCGGAGATATTTCAAAGATCAGACCATAGTCTGTTGATATCTGACATGGGATTATATGTGTGATCATTACAATTGGTTACCTATATATCTTGTTGGATTGATTGGAGTGATCCTCATGCCTGACCAAGGACAACATGGATTCATGTGCGGTTGGGTGGAGACCTTGGAGCAAATGACTGTTTCATCATGTAGATTTGGGTGGGATAGTTGCATCTTAGCCCACATGTATCGAGAGTTACATGAGATCGTATATGAGTATTCATGCAACATGACAGTTGGTATTCTGATATTGTAGATCTGGGCCTGGGAGAACATCCCAATTACACAGCTTATAGTAGATAGACAGAAGGAATTAGAGCATCCTTATGTATATATGTATTCAGGTTTATGTTAGAGTAATAGTCTATTGGGTTATTAATTAAATCATTATGATCTAATTACTAACTCACCTATTCACTCTAGTTTTCTTTAGCTAACCTTAGGGTTTCCCTTTTAGGGTTTCATGATTCCTTTTATAAGGATTCACTTCTTAGTTTTCATTACGGAGTTTTTCATCATCACATTGTAATCTAGAAACATATCATTAATATATTGTTTTCTTGAGCACATGATGTCTCCTCTGGCTTTTTGGCCACCATAGTTTCTTTCTGTCTTCTATCTTTGCTTCTTCCATGTGACAGGTTTGCATGCAGGTGTTCTTGGGAGATTAGCTTTTAGCCTAATCTAACATGGTATCAAAGCCATTCTGCAGCTAGTTGTTCATGTTTTGTTAAAGTATTCCAGATTCAGAGGGTTTCAGAGGGTTGTCAGTGGTTTTTATGGAGTTTTAGGGGCAAGCTTTGGTTATGGTCACTTTGGGCTCAAACGGACATTGCCATTGAGCTCAGAGGACCCCAAAACCCTAGAAATAACATAAAATTCATCTATTTTGGACTACTGGACTCTGAGGCAAAAAAATTTGGTTTCCTGTGCCATACGGCACGAAAACCGAGAAAAAAATAAAAAAAATTAAAAAAAACCCTATTTTTTAAGGTTTTTTCGCATATGTTATGCGCTTGCAATATAATCTTGTGGGGCGCCGCTGCCGCACCACCGCGGCCCGGCCCCCGGCTGCACTTCCACCTCGCCCACCGGCGTTCCTGCCACCAGCATCCCCGCCACCCGATGGCCCTCCTCCAGCGCGGCCCCTGCCGCCCGCCGTCCTCTGCGGCCTCTGCTCGCCGCCTCCCGGCCCGCCTCCCACCGTGGCTCCCGCAGCGCCGCTCCGCCAATCCCCGCCACCCTCTGTGGCCCCTGCCGCCTGGTGGCACCTTTTATATTCCTGTGGGCCCCTTTTTCTTATGTGGGCGGTCACATGGGTGACCAGGGGCTCCGCCCCTGCCCCTTGCGCGCGCCATATGCCCAGGGGCTGGAGTTTTTTCAGCCCCAGGGGCTTATTTTTGCCCTTTGGAGCACTTTTGACCCCCCGAGACTGTTTTCGCTCTAACTTGAGCATCCGGGGGTCTTTTTCTGACTTTTATATACCGTCGAAAAGCTCTTTCCGAGCACTTTTCGATGATGGTAGTTAGGTTTTTGGGTTCTACTATTTTGATAGTGTTTTTTTCTATCAAAGTTTGATGTCTATTTTTTCCTTTCGAGAGTCATATCTGGCTCATCTAGACTCCATTTTTGGCAAACCAAATATCATCGGAAAGCTGGTTCAGTGAACTATTCAATGGCAGGGGTATTTTTTCCAAATTCTGCTCTAGGTTTTCTCTCCTCTGAGTTTGGCATTTTATGCACTCTGGTAGATTGCTTGGGTTTACAAGTCCTGGGATCTCTTCTACTGTACTTTTGGCTCACTCTTGTTTCTGACTTCTGAGCTTGTATGCTTCTCCTATTGCATTTTTTTTTCTATAAACACACTGAGATAAAGTGCCTACTTTTGCATTTCTAGGATCTTGTACACCTTGTATGGTTTTTGTACTCGCACTCTGTTATAAAGTGCCATGGGGGGTTATGATGTTTATGCTATTTTAGGCGCATCCACCTTTGTCAAGTGAGCATACCTTCCATGACATTAGCCTATGTTCTATATCAGTGACACCACCCTTTATCTTGTGTTTGTACTTCTGTTGCACTGTTGGTGTTCCTGGTTCTACTTTCTACAGATGTTTCTGGCATTGCATTTCAGTGTTCCTGTCACCTCTCCCTGTTCAACATTATGGGGGGGGTTCACCTGTTGGTTCTATTACTTCCTAGTTCAATTGATCAGCTCTTCAGACATTGTCTTCTATACCTGGTCATGCACTTCAGTGGGGGTTCCAGCAGTTTCTTTTGACAGAGTTTACAGTTCCATGCTTCGGAGATGCTTCTTGCTCATTCTTGTTCCTTTCTCTGGGACATCTTTTCCCTAGATTGAAGGCTTAGTTTCCTTCATCTAGTTTATTTCTTATTTTGGGTACCTGATCAGGCCTTGTTGC
>MU223230.1:1744704-1765442 GCA_018584345.1 Thuja plicata | reverse complement strand
TTAGTTTTCATTACGGAGTTTTTCATCATCACATTGTAATCTAGAAACATATCATTAATATATTGTTTTCTTGAGCACATGATGTCTCCTCTGGCTTTTTGGCCGCCATAGTTTCTTTCTATCTTCTACCTTTGCTTCTTCCATGTGACAGGTTTGCATGCAAGTGTTCTTGGGAGATTAGCTTTCAGCCTAATCTAACAGTTTCATTCAGTAGCCCCATCTGGGCAAGGTAGAGTATTGGTGTCATGTGCTAGATGATATGATAGTTTTTATAAGGTGACCATACTTAGATTGTGAGGAGTGGACCTCAGATCGGCGGTAGATGGCATACTTTTTCCAGAGTAGGTACTTGATTGGGCGGACCCGCTATATTATAGAGTAGTTTATTGTTACTTGAGTGTTGAAACAATAAGCTTGTGTATAGGGCAGGTCATAGGATTTGATAGCATACACCCAGATTTGTGATGAGGAGCCTCTCTAGGGGGCCAGATTGGTATTTGAGACCACTTAGCTGGAGATTAGTTAGATGGTTGCAGTTGGGTGGGATTACCTTCCATAGGTTATAGATTCAGGGTGCACTAATGGTTATCTTGCACACATGTTATAGAATCCTTTTCCTAGATTCACAGCTCCTGAGGAGGTATTTCCTCGCATAGAGGATGCTTTAGATTATGATCTAGCTAATTATAGAACTATTAGAGGCAGAGGTAGAGCCCAGAAAGATAGGGGTGGTGGGGGTGGGAGAGATGCTAGACACCCTCCTCCTCTAGACAGAGGTCAGGGACATGGTCAGGATGATCACAGGGATAATGGAGATGATCAGGCTGGGGGTGGAGTGGGTGGTGGAGTGGGTGGTAGTGGAGAGGGCGCTAGTGGTAGATCGAATCACTTCAGGTTCGTGCCTCCATGGGTAGACCTAGGTCCATCACTGACTAGGGAGAAACAAAGACCACCAAGATAGGTACCTAGTGGTGGAGGAGGAGGTGGACCTCCTATACAGGATCCTCCCAGAGATAAAGGTAGAGATTCTGGTAGGGACAGAGATGCCTTGTCACAGTGTCAGAGTGAGCATGAGAATCTCAGAGCTCACATCACAAAACTAGATACTTTATTGGCAAACATGGACATGTAGGTAGAGATGATGAGAGATGAGAGAGATACCCAGGCCCGCATAGCTACTCATTAGGGCCAGAGAGCTTCTTACTATTTTTCTTTATATTATGTGATGGTTCTAGAGGGACATAGAGCTCCTTATTCTTGAGTGGCACAATAGTCTAAGGGAGCGATACCTCCACTAGCTCATCCTGTACCACCTCCTCCTCCAGATCAGGGAGAGGGTTTTAGTTAGTCCTGATACTGTATTTGTGATATTTTGAGACATTTTGTATATATTGATCCTTCTAAGATCATCCATTGTACTACAGACTTTTATACATTTATATATGTTTCATTGTGAGCACACTAACACTCTTTTGTAGATAGATCCACATTTTTTATCTTTTCCATTATTGATATATATGAGATAGTTGTTTCTTATCTTTATATGTTCATGGGTTCTCTCATTTTGATAGATGTTTATATTGATGCACATGTGATTATGTACTTGGTTCCTTGATGATTTTGAATAGATTCATGTGATGACATCATTTATGCTCTTTGATTTATTACTGATATATAAATGTGTTTAGATGATTCTAGATGAATATGCAAATGTATGTTTTTGAGATTTTATTTATGCAGATATATGTATGGATGCACTTAGGATGTAAAATAAATGCAATGCTTGAATGCTTTGTTTTTGTATTTTCTCTTTCTCATTTATGAATGCAGAATGTATGCCATGGATATGCAATGACATTTTTATTAGTAATATAGATTATGTAGTTAACTTGGATTTTGGATAAACTAGGAAAGTGTTTTGAGCTCAAGTCCTTATGTTGTTCTTATAATGAATCATGAAATCTATAAATGCATCTATATATAGACTCTTAGGACTGCCACTGATTTGTATACATTGTAGCATTTTTATCTTCATTGGGCATTTTTGTAATGGACATCATCTACTAGTACAACTATCACTAATACCCACAAGGTATCATGAAAGTATTAATACTATGTGTATTGGATGCAATGTCAAAAATAAACCTAAGAATCAAGGCATAGAGGGCAGGATGACTAGTCAGTTATCTCATTTTTCTTTTAAGAATCATCTTTTGTTTGTGTGTAATGTAAAAAATGTGACCCATAATGACCTTCAATATTCATATCCCTTGGTACCTAATGTGTCGTACACCTTACTTAGAATCTGATGTAGAAACAAATAAGGAAATTGGTTCAACCTCACCGTAGTTTACACATAACCAGGATCAAGATATATGAGGCTATCCACTCATGTTGGTAGCTCTTACTATAAACATCCAAGTTAGGTAAAATTTATAGGATCATTGAAACAATCACTATACATAGAAAACCAAGAAAATATTATGCCCCTATCCTTGCGACTCTTTGTCTTTGAATAGACATAATGGAGTAACTCAGAAGACATAACAATCATTAATTGATAATCAATCAAATAAAATTTATAACTACTGACATACCCCTAGTTTGAAACATCATCAGAACATAAAAGAGTCATAATAAAACCAAGATCAGTCTATATATTTAAGTAGTATTGATAAATATCATTGATTCATTTTTCAAGCACAGTAGAGAATCATCAATTAGAACTTGGAATCAACCAATATGTTTTTCATGTCTCAGTATATGGGATTAACTTTGTCAGTAATTGTAATCCAATGTAGTGTTTAGGAGGACTCGTTGATTAAAGTGTTGAGAAACAATAGTGATTAAAGTGTTGTAAAACACTAGTATGATGTTTGTTACAGGTAGGTGGTGTTGAAGAAACACCCTTATTTTTGATAGTGATGTTTTTATGCGAGTATTGAGAAATACTATTTTGAGAGGCAAACCATCCTAGACAAGGAACCTAGGACAACCTAGCAGACACAAACTAAACATGCTAGCAAAGATGCCCCCAGTGCAAAATGACTTCCTAAGATGAAAATGTAGACAAATCCCAGGAAAGGATATGACATTTTTAAGGAATCAGAGTCAACGAATAACACAAGTGTGATCATGAAGGATTAGTATCAGCAGTGCATTAATAGATGGAGCACAGAGTACAAGTGATGCCTGTTTGCCAGGTTTTTGCCGAGGCACTTTTCTCTTTTTCAATTTTTTTGTTCTTTTTTCTTTTTATATTTTTTTTGTTAGTATCAAGGCACCTATTTGCTCTATTTTCACAAATGATACCTTTTTTTAGGACTTTTTCCATTATTTTTGGATTTCTTCAAGATCAATTTTCTGATTTTTTTTGGGGTATTTTCTGAGAACTTTTCACTGTACGGGCTCTGTCAGCCAAATGTCAAGCGTAGAACTGCTTCAAGTGTAGAGTATTCATGGGATCAAGAAGAAAATCTCCCTCAGGTGTAGATAAATGATAAGCTCTAGTCCCAAAAGTTGCAGTAATAACATAAGGCCCCAACTAGTTGGGTTCAAACTTTCCTTTTTTTCTCTATTTTCCTGGTTTTTAGGATTCTCTTTGATAACAAGATCCCCCACTTGAAATTGTTGTGGTTTTACCTTCTTATTATACCCTTTTGACATTCATTTTTGGTACAGTTTGAGATGATCAAACACTTGTTTTCTATGCTCATCAAGTAGTTCTAGTGCATAAACCCTATTAATGCGGTATTATTCATTTGTAAAAAGACCTTGGAGAGATACTCCCAAAGATGGAATTTCTACTTCAATTGGTAACACTACTTCTACACCATAGACTAGAAAAAATGGCATAGCTCTAGTTGGTATTCAGATACTTGTTCTGTAGGCCCATAATGCCATATTTAGTTACAAATGCCAGTCTCTACCAAACTCGCTCACAGATCTATGTAAGATTTTTAGAATATTTTTGTTTGAAGCCTCAGCTTGTCCATTACCTTGATGATATTATATTGAAGAAAAATGTTAAGTGATATGAAACTGTGTATAAAGGTCCTCGAAGTCTTGGTTTTTTAACTGACCCCCATTGTCTGTTACAATAGAAGAGCATATCCCATACCTACAAATCATGTAGTTCAAGATGAACATAGAAACCTATTTGCTAGAGGCTTTAATTAGTGGCACGGCCTCAGCCCACTTAGTGAAATACTCAGTGGCCATAATGATGTACTTGTTTTCACTTGAGGAATTAGGATAGAATTGTCCAACAAGATCAAAGGCCCATTGCTGAAATGGCTAATGTGTTATAAAAGGTATGAGTTCTCTGGATGGAGCATGGATAAGGTTTCCATGTGTTTGACATTTGTAACATGCTTTATAAAATTGAAAGACATCTTTTTCAATTGTGGGTCAGTAGTAGCCAACTCTTAATAATTTCTTAGCTAATGAAAATTTATTTGAGTGCGATCCACATACATCTTCGTGAACCTCTCTTAATGCGTGATCAAACTCTTCTTGTTCTAAACACCTAAGAAGCATACCATCAAGACCTCATCTATATAAGTTAGTAGTGATGAGGACATAACATGATGCTATCCTAATTAAAGCTCATTTTTCATTTCTTGATAGGCCATTGGGTAAGGTTTGATCAGTAAGATAAGCAATTATTTTGGCATATCAGGATTGGTCTTGGGCATATAAAGCACAAATCACTTGGGATTCAGGTGTATCAAAGGCTGGAAAGGATAATATTCCACCAAGAAGTCATAGTGGAATTGGTGTTCTTCCAGTTGTAACATGGATGCTAGTGTAGCCATAGCATCTACAACTCTATTTTCCATTCTTGGTATTTGTTGGAATGTGATGAAGACAAAGTAATTTTTCAAATCTTCAACCATTTGTTTGTAAGGCATTAGTTTCTCATCTTTTGTCTGATAATCTCCATTTACTTGGTTGATAATAAGTTGAGAGACACCATACACATGTAACTCCACAATTTTCCATTCCATGGCAAGCTTGAGTCCGTTTACCAATGCTTCATATTCTGAGATGTTATTCATGCATGGAAACATTAGTTTATATGCCTTGGGTATATTGTATCCTTGAGGAGTGGTAAATAGAACCCTTTCTCTAGATCCTTGTTTTCTGAAAGAACCATCAAAATACATCTTCCATAGATATTAAGTTAAGTGCATAATTGTTTCATCTAGAAATTCAATTATCAAAGGTGCATCAGATTGTAATGGTGAATTAGCTACTTGATCTGCTAGGAATTTTCCTTTGATAGCCCTTCTATCCACATACTAACTATCAAATTCACTTAGAATTAAGACCCATCTTTCTAGTCTTCCTATCAATGATGTTTTACTCAAGAGATATTTGACAAGATCTATTTTTTCAATAAGTTTCACTGTATGTGAGAGCATGTAGTGTCTCAATTTTTGGGATGAAAAAACAACCGCTAAGAAAGATTTTTAAATGATACTATAATTGATTTCATAAGACACTAAATTCCTACTGATATAATAGATTTCTCTTTCCTTATTATTTTCATCCTCCCGTGCTAAGCGATGTAGCCATCGCTAAGATATAGAGGAGTAATGGTTTTACATGAATAGGCACCATAAGAATAGGAAGAGTATCCAAGTAATCTTTTAATTTTTTAAAAAAAATTTCACAATGCTCATCCCATTTAAAAGTAACACCTTTATGTAGCAGTTTTGTGAAAAGTTGCGCTCTATCTGCTAGTTGTGACATAAATCTCCCGATGGGCTGAAGTATGCCTTGAAGCATCCTCATTTGACAGATATTGTGAGGAGGTGACATTTCTAGTATAGCTTTTACCTTTTCAGGGTCCACCTAAATTCCTTTAGCTGATACAATAAACCCTAAGAGTTTCCTTGATTGCACTCCAAATGAACATTTCTTTGGATTAAGCCTTAGTTCAAATTTCTCCATGCGATCTAGTATCTTTCTCAAGTCTTCAATGCGAGTTGTTCTAATTTTTTACTTGGCTAATTTATCATCCACATAGTCCTCCATGTTTTTGTGTATCATATCATGGAATATTGTTGTTATAGCTCTTTCGTATGTAGTGCCAACATTCTTTAGTCCAAATGGCATGACATTCCAACAAAATGTTCCCCATGCGCATGTAAATTCTATCTTTTCTTGGTCCTTAGGAGCAATCTTAATTTGGTTATAGCTTGAGAATCCATCCATAAGAGAATAAATCTGATATTGCACTGTGAGATCTATAATCATATCAATATTTTCCAGTGGAAAATCATCTTTAGGACAAGCTTTGTTTAGGTCTCTAAAGTGTGTGCAGATCCTGATAGATTTATCAATTTTAGAAACTGGTACCACTTTAGAAATCCATCCTACATAAGCGATGACTCTTATGAATCTAGATTTTAGTAGTTTTTCAAGCTTTGCTTTCACGAATAATGCCACATGTGGATGCATCTTCCTTAATTTTTGTTTCACAGGTTTGATCTCAGGAGCTATAGATAAATGATGCATTATTAATTCAGGATCAAGTCTAGGCATATCATTGTAAGATAATGCAAAGATGATATTCTTCTCTTTGAGGAATTTCGTGAATTGTATATTTTCTTCTTCTGATAAGGATTGTGCCAGGTGAACAAATTGAGGAGATTCTATTGTTCCCAATTTAACTGGTTGTGTAGCTTCTTTGAAGATATTTCTTGAAATTTCTAAGGAAGGATATCAAGAATCTCATCTTTTGGAACCTCTAAGAGGTTTTCACCATCAAATTCATCATTTATTTTTACTATTTTAGAATCTGATACTGCCACAATGTGGTTTTCACCATCAGTTCTTTTCTTCTTTTTATTTTTCAATTTGTGACTAAGAAACTTTATATCCTCCCCTGTCATGTTCATGCTCCTTGCATTGGTGGAAGAAGGATAAGGTTCACAAGAATTTAGATACTAGGGAAAAGTATAATCATTAGGAAAGTTCATGATAGGAGTAGGATCTGAATTTTTCCAATCAATCAAGTCAGGGTTTACCAAGGACAATGATTTAGAGTTTGGTAAGGATAGCATCACATCAACATCAAGACTATTAACTAACAAGACATGTTCGATTAAGTCGGCTTCTATAGCATTTAGACTATTAAGAGTCGAATCTTCATTAATAGGGTTGTTGTTAGTAATATGAAGACCTAACTCTAGCGACTCATCAGTTGAGATTTCTTCTTCTCTCTCATCAAATTGAAACTCATAACTTGTATCCTTTGAATTTCCTCTAGACCTAGTAAAGCACCAATATCTCCATCAACAATCCTGGGTAGTGGTATCTCATCTGATTATGGGACAACAACAGTGTTAGGGGAAGTGTTAGAACTTTCTCCTCTCTCCAATATAGATAAAAATTTGTGAATCACATCTACCTCAATGTCCATGGTAGCATCAAATAGGTTATCCCATTCATAATTATGTGAGTCTATTATTTCATCATTAGACCTGTTTAGAAACTCAGCAATAGCTACCTCATGTAACCTATTAGCCAGTTGTAGATCAAAGTGTGGTAAATATAGGACATGTAAAATTATGACCAATTGCCCCAATATAGGATGTATATCTTATTTTTGGGGTATTTATTCATGATTCTCTTCTATTTGTGGGAATTTTGGAGATTCTTCTATTGTTTCCTCTACTTCTTGGACATTAGCTAGTGGCAACAAAGGAACATGATACTCTTGTTGTGCTACAAAAGTAGGTACATATCCTTCTCCTTGATATTCAGGATACTCAGTACCAATGTTTAATAATATTTCATATGTCCATGGTTCCAATTTTGTTTATTCTTCTTCATCATCACTTCCTTCATCAAAGATGGGACCATCTCTTGAAGTAGGGTTTTCTAATTTGTTATTGAAACCTAATCCTGTTTTGTCTTTGGTGTTTCTGAATTCCATGTGTATAGGTTCAAAAAGTCCTTTTCCTTTACCTAATAAAGGTCCCTTCCCTTTGTATCCCATTTTTTTGATAAGGTCATATCCTTTACCATACTTGTATGGGGATATCCCCACATGTTTTACCTCATTTTCTCTTTGTTCTCCTTTATAGAGCCAAGCTAAGACTGCTTTATCTTCTTTTTCATCCTCCTGAGAAGTAGAAGCTCTTACCATACTAGCTAGTTTGTGAATGTCTTGTTCTTTAGATGCAGTAGGTGTAAAATATGAGGAAGGTTTCTCATAAGATATTGGAGACATGAGAATGTTAGTTAATGATGACATCATGTCTAGTTTGTATTCCCCCATACTAGTTTCTTCAAGTTTTAGTGTCTTTCCAAAGCTTCTCATCACCATGTCTTTAGAAGTTTTAGGTATGGATTCTTTTGGGACTTCCTTATTGTGAGGAACCATACTATCTACTTTAAAATTAATGCAAGTGTAGCTTGAATCTACAGGAATTGTCACTTCCACACCATTATGTGGGAATTTTATGCATTGGTGGTAAGTAGATGGAACTACTTTCATTTCATGTATCCAAGGTCTCCCTAATAAAATGTTATAGGAAAATGGTACATCGAGAACTTGATAGATCAAATTTTGTTCAATTGGTCCTATTTTTATTGGTAGAACAATGAATCCTTTGGATGATCTTTCTTCTTCATCATAAGCCTTGGTAGTTATCTTACTTCTTGAATCAATGGTTTGTTATCAAAGACCCAATTTCTTGATTAGATTGAGAGTACATGTGTTCAACCCTGTGCCTCCATCTATCAATACACGTTTGACACAGGATTTGTGAATCAAAACTTCAATGTGAAGGGTTGGTTATGTGGATGAGTCAAGGATTTGTCATCTTCTTCTAAAAAAGAGAGGTAATGTGGAGCTGAGATTTGATTGACCATTTTCTGGAGCTTTTCTACATCAATTTCTTTTGGAATATTTGCAGAATGTAGGGCTTGATCAAGAACTTCCCTATGCACTAAATAGATCATTAGTAAGTCAAATATAGAAATCTAAGCTGAGGTTATTTGCAGTTGGTCTACCAAGTTATAGTTTGCGGATGATATAGTAATTGTTTGTCTTGTTGCTGCTAGTTTGGGAATTGTGACAAGAGGTACTTTATAGGATGTTGCTTTCTTAGATGAGGAGTTAGCTCCTTTGATCATGACTTGTGTTTATCTTTGAGTCACCAAATTTGATTGTGTTGATGTGTCTTTAGAACCTATAATAGTGATCACATTGATTGATTCCCTTTTAATGTCCAACATGTTGATCACATTGTCGTTATGGGAGTAGGTGTAATTCACTTCATTTCCATTTCCTTTAGAAGCTTCCCCTTTTTTTTAGTTAGGGAATGGTTTGTTAAATATTGTGTGATCTTCATTAGTGGTATGCCTTCCACCTTGATTTTGCCTCCTTCAATAAGGTCTTGCATAATGTGTTTGAGCTTAAGACAATCATTTGTCTTATGACCTTTGTTCTTATGAAATACATAATAGGAATTGTCATTCCGCCATCTTGGTTTAACTTCTGAATCCCATGGTTTTGAATCGGGTATCGTGAGGACTTTTCTATCCAAGAGTGTCTTTAAAACTATCTCAAGAGGTTCTCCCAATGGAGTAAATGTTCTCTGAGGTCTAGTCCATGGTTTACTCTTATTGTTCTCATTATTTTCTCTTGGTATTGTGGTTGTTACCTTAGCTTCTTTGTTTTCTTGTAAGTTGTTCGTTAGATTGAACACTGTTGGTTTAGGATTAGCATTTGATGCTTCTACCACTCCATCACTAAAAACATTCTTATTCTTGTTCCACCATTTAGGTTTTTTGTCGTAGTTGTTAGATTTGTTATCACTTTGGAGTGTGATTTCTCCTTTCTTGACCATGACGTATTCAGCACGGATAGCATTTTTTATCATTCTATCAAAAATAGGTGAATCTTGTATTTGCAAAGCATAGTTCATTTTAGGTACCAAGTTTTTAATAAATATTTCCATCTTTTCTAATTTGGGTATTGCTCTTGAGTACCTTGCAAAGATTCTCCTCCGCCTTTGTAAAAAGTGTCTAAAGGATTCACCCATTCTTTTTTTTTTGTGTTACAAAGATCCATCATGGTTACGTTACGTTGTATATTGTAAGAGTAATGTTGGACAAATATTTGTATTATCTCCTCAAAAGACTGCACACTTGGTGTGAGTTTGGAGAACCACTCCATAGCATTTCTGCCTAGACTTCCCAGAAACAACCTCATTAGATAGGTAGGTTTATGCATGTACTCAATGCTTAGAGCACAAAATACTTTAACATGGTCATGTGGATCAGTTTCTCCCATGTACTTTTCATATTTGGGTCTTTCCATGTTAGGAGTAAACAAAACCATGTTGATACTCTTGTCAAAAGGAAATGGACATATGTGTTCCAAAGAGTATTTTTTTGTTGGTTTGACCTTTTCTTGCTTGAGTGTCACAATTTCATATTGTATTAATGTCAATTTTTTGGTGAGAGTAGAAATAGGTGTTGGCACCTCTTTCTCCTTTAGTCTCTCAATGTCATAGTCTTTGGGAAGTCTTACCCCAAGAGAGGCTAGGTGTAGGAAATATTTATCCTTGTCTTCATCAATAATCTTTTCCAATGTTCTTTGGAATTTTCTACTTTGTTTGAGCTTTTTATACTCTTCTTCAGATATATCTTCATCACTATCCAAGTCAAACAAAGGATGACCAATATTTTTTTCTTCGTGACTACTCTCTCTTTCATTTTGGTCTTGTTCATTGTTGGATTCTTCAAAAGCTGCACTCCATCCTTGATGAGGAGCTTCCATTGCGGGTGAGTCTTGATCGATTAAGGGGTTGGCAGATGTCTCTCCTTGGTGAAACTAAAGTAATCTTGGAGGTATCTCTGATTTTTCAGCAATGTATTGATTGCGTCTTGTGTTAACCATGAAAGATGGGTCTCAATATCGTCAAAGGTTTCCAATAGTGTCAAATAGGATTTTAAATTGTCTGAGTAAGTGTGTCCAAGTAGTAAAAGATTATTTGTGTTTGTTGTGAGTGAATGACTCCAGCATCAGAGGGTTAGAATTCCCTGATAGTGAGCTGGAAATAAAGAGGTTTTGATAAGTGAGTAGCCCACATGTTTCAGGACCAATTGTGATAATCCAAAAGGACATGCAAGGTAGACTTCTAAGAAAATTGTGAAACAATGACATGCGGACCAACAAGAGAAACAAGACCAAATTGAAGAGCTAAAAGGGTATCCAGAAATACTAAGTTTCTCTAGGTGACACATGTGCAAGTATCCACTCTCCCATATGTGACCACCTAAATGTGAGTTTTGATTTTCCAGATGCAAGCTTTGAAATGTTGTATGTGAGCAACTTTCCTGCAGGCGAGCTAAGAATGACCAAAAGTGAGAAATTTCCCTGGATGCAAGCTAATGTAACTAGATGTGACCTAAGAAAGACCAAAAGTGAGCCTCTAATGGTTTTTCAAGTTTTTGTCAAATTTGTCTCGAAGTACGTGAAATTTGTTCTGACAGGGGAGTTTGTTTGAGAATTTCCAGAGAGTTTTAAAGAACATGTATGTCAGGGAATGAAATGTATTGCTTGTTTTAAGGAGATTATCTTTTTAGTGAGATTTTAGGACACATAAATCAATGTTTCTTTGTTAAGGGTGATCAAACACACTTCCATATTCCCTAGATTATAAGCATAGAATGAAAATCTTTCCTCGTAGACTCGGGTACACACTCGCATGCTAATCAGAATATGGCCATCACCAAGCACGCAATGGATCTAGTCAAGATGTAATATTAGCTAAATCTAAATGCAAGTGAGGGCACAAAATGACAAGTATCTTAGGGAAATTACTATTTTCCTTACATAAATATTATCACCCTTTCGGAGATAAAAATGGGTTTGTTTTGAATACAAGTGTTTTGTAATTGTGGGCATCTGTTCATAATCATCCCCCATAGAATGAAACAAGGAAAAATTAAGGTGTATATCCCTATGAGTACTCAAATGTGTGTAGTCTCACAAGCAAGATTCAAGCAGCTCCACTCTACACACACTCAAGCATGTTCAAGGAATGATGTCAAAATTCTAGGAACAAAACAGACTATGTCTTCCAAGGCTTTGGACTACAAGGAAGCATATTGATTATAGTGAGTTGGAAGGGTTGGCGTAAACCTATCCTCACTTGGGTCATCCCGGGAGATTTTTTCCTCAACCAGTTGTATGCACCCTAAAATGGTCGCCTAGACTACGGGCCCCCATTTATCATTTTATCAATTTATCAAATTCCTGAATCAATGCTTTGCAACATTTTCAATTCAAATCAATTTCCTTGATCAAATTGTAATTAATTCATTATTTCAATATTTCCTAAGGTTTGATCATTTTTATTTAATTAAAAGATTTAATCTCCCTTTTAATTAAATAAAATTCATCTTATTTAGTTAAAAGATTTAATCTCTCTTTTAATAAAATTCATCTTATTTAATTAAATTAAATTCCTCCCATTTAATTAAATTAAATTCTTCTAATTTATTTAATTATAAGGAAAATCCCTCTTTTAATTAAATAAATAAAAATCCCCACTTAAAGTACTTTATTTGATGAAAAAAGAAATAAATTAATAAAAAAATTAAATAAAATCCCTTTTTCTTCACATCTTCCTAAGTGGTGGGTTTTTTGCCTCTTAATCATAGTCTTTGATTTTGCCTCTTAATCTCTACCATTCACTTTCCTTTAAAAGGAGACCTCTCCTTCTCATTCATAGATCATCTTTTTCATAGTATTGTTATGCTGCAGGTTTGGAGAGCAATTTTGGAGGAGGATTTGAGCACTCAAGCTTAGATATTGCAACTTCTCTCTTCTTGTCTTCTTCTTCTTGCATCCATGGCTACTCATATAGATTAGATTCATATTAAATTAGCTTGCATATTTCCTTTCATAGATTAATCATGCATTTCTATCATTTAGATTAATTTCCTTTCATGCATTATTATCATATAGAGTAGATCTCATTTTGATGCATTGAATCTCTCATTTCATGGTGTACTTGCATGGACACAACTAGGTCAATCTGAGGGCCTCCATTACACACCTTTGCACTCCATGACTAGAGAGCTATGAGTCAATATTTGAGGCCTCATTCTTGAGAAACTTTGAATGGAATGACCCATAGAAGTGTGTCAACATTTTAGCACACCTTTTTGGTGCCCACCGTGGGGCAAAAGATTTGTTTCCTGTCACATAGCTATTTTTTAAAATTTATTTTTGGATTTCTAAATTTTTCATCATTTTTGTACTTGTTGTTTTTGTCTGCAGGGAAGTCTCACGCGATATTTTATAGGTTCCCGGGTGATCTTTTTCTGATTTTGTGTTTTCTCACGTGGCTCTGTGTACTTCCTCACACGAGATCCAGCACCAGGCTACAGATCTAGACTGGTTTGCTATTTTTCTATATTTTTCTATTGTCTGTGCACTGTTTTGCACAGCTGTGCATTTCTTTGCATGAGATATCTGTTTCCTCGTGTCGCACTGTGTGGATCCTTGTGTGGCACTGTGTGTTTCTTCACGCGAGATTTCATAGCAAAGATTTTCTTTTATTTTCTATACATTAAATATCTCTAATTTTTCGTGCTAACCACTAATTTTTATTGTTTCTAGTGGTTTGTGATTTGTGATTTGTTGTTGTTGTTTCTGATTTGGACTTTCTTGGATAAACAACAAAATGATTCGCGTTGCATTGGATTTAAGGTATTTTGTTGTATCTCTATAAAATTTGGATTTTAGAAATAAAATAAAAATCTCATGTGTTTAGCTTGAGTGTTTCTTACTTTGATAGATCACATTTCCAGTTGGTGCTCTAAAAATGGACCTAGATTTGATTTCTTGCATATATATTTCACATAGTAATTAGGCCCTATGAACACTATTTGTGGCGATCTTGAGAGAGTGGGCTTCATTCACTTGTCTTACATGCGAAGCTCTTCTTGATGATAGATCCCCTTGTAGGTAGGGAAGGATTTGTTTTTGTCTCATTGGTCAACTTGGTTTGGGCTTTAGCTTTTGGCGATACTTTCTCTCTTTGGGGAGATTGGTGTCATTTGTTGTTGTGTGAATCTTGAATGAGGTGATTTTGAATTAGTGGGTCAATTAATCTTGTTTGCTATGTTTGGGTAAGGTGAAGAGGCTAGAGGATTATGCTCTTTTCCCTTTTGGGAGAATCATAAACTTAGAACCCTTGAATCCAAACCAAGTCCCCATATGGTCCATATTGTGAGTCTTCCTTGTTGGAGAGGGTTAACTATAGTGGACATTCCCTTTATTGGGTAAACCACATGGATGGAACCTCAAGTGGTAATAGCCATTTTTTCCATGGTAGCAACAACCGCTATATAAATTTCATTGTGGAAGAAATCTCCATGGGTGTAGTTTCTTGTGGATTGTCAGACCTCCTCAGCAGCTCCTGATTGATTAAATTCTCAGACTGTGTCAAAACCTCGGTGCGCCGGGATTGGATTTCACTCACTTGAGATTGAAAAATTTGCAGAGTCAAACCATTACTAAGAACCGTAGTGCAACCAAATTTTATTCTCTAGGACTATGAGCGTGATTGGAAAACATTTCAAGAAGATAAACAAGTAGCATTCTTATGGAGTAGAAATACTATGACACTATCCATGTTCATGTGCAAGGTCGCTTTGTCCCTTGCTCATTGTTTGAAGAGATTGATTGCTTGAACTCCTTGATTTCTATCTTGCATGCCTCATTCATGATAAAATATGTTAATGCATATAGTTGGTTATTTAAAACAAGTGAAAACTGAGTTCTGTATCTTTTCCTCGCGCGAGAAAATTGTTTCTTCGCGTCATTTGCTGCATTTTCTCACGCGGCTATGTGAGTATCCTTGCGCAAATCTTGCTGTTAGTTTTCTATTTCCTATTTCACCAGTCTGAGTTTTCTTACACCCCTCTATGCATTTTGTCATGTGATCCTGCAAATCCTCACGCGAGAGAGCATTTCCTCGCGTGAAAATGCCTGTCAGTGAACTGTTTGCTATCATTTTTTAGCCCATTTAGCTTGCTGTCCTGTCATTTCCAGTTTTCTGGGTTGATCCAGGTCAGATTGGATTACTTACCCCATTGTTAGAATCTTTTTTAGCTTTGGATCCTTGTGTTTTGACCTCTTTATTAGCAATATTTGATTTCACAAGTGACCTTGCTTGGCGCTTGGTGAGCTAGAAATCATCCTTGTTGAAAAGATAGACCTTTAGACTCTTTGATAACACACTTGGATAGTTTTGGTAGTCTCTTGTCCATCCACTTTCATACAATCTCAATTTCAATTAATATAATTTGGGTAAGACCATCCTCCTGATCCATAACATGCTAGGGTATTCACCCAAATTTATTGGGCACCTCTGTGGCAGTGTTGGCTTACTCCTCTTTGCAAGTTTTCTATCTTATCACCTCTTTTTGGACAAGTTAATTTCTTTTTTATCCTAGTTTGGTACCAACATTTCTTAGGGTAATCCTATCAGCTAGTACCTTTACTTTCATGCCAGTTACAAAAAGATATCAAGTAAATCAAGTAAAATGACCTCAAGTGGTTTTTAACCAATTACCCCTAGTTCAAACTCACCAAAGACATAAGGGAAAAGAACCCATATTTGATCAATCACCTAGGAATACTTTGGAAGTGTGGTTTGATTCCAAGAGTCATCTTAGTGAGTTGGATATCCCCTTAACATCTTCTCACTCTTCTATGGATATGAGTTATACAATGACTCGGAGAGAGAAGGAAGCCAGAGATAAATGTTATGATGATATGTTTGCAAAGAGTAGAGATGATGTTTAATTTAGTGGTTCCTCTCATGGTAGTAGACCGGCCTCACCCCTTATTTCAACAAGATATCTAGATGCACACCAAAGGGCTAGGAGAGAGAGAGGTAAGAGACATGCTTATCAAGATAACCAATCGCAACATGAAAGGCAACATGGAGAACCTTATGATGCTCACATAAATACAACTTATACCAACAACTTGTTTCAAAATTCAAGACCAAGCTCACCTACCAATTACATGAGTGATAGACTCAAGAGGATTGAGCATGAAAAGAAAGCATTCCAAGATGAAAAAGCTCATAAGGAAGAATAAATTAGACATATAGAGATGGAGAAACAAACTTTGATAGAGATGGAAAGAAAAACATTTCAAGAGGAGCGAGATAGACTCTTGGCCTGACAACTCAATGCTCCATTCAATAATATGCATGTTAGTGGTGGAAATAGTTCTCCTCCATCCACTCCTCCTAGGACTCCACAAAGTAGGATACATTCAAGATCACCATCATGATCTCCTAGCCCTAGAGGAAGAAGGGTTTCTAGACGTGATCATTATAGGAGAAAAGCAGCCCCTAGGAACTCAAGGCCACCTTCCCAACGTGCTCATTATGGTTCACAATATGGAGGTGGTAGCTCAATTTTTGATCGCACCTCCCAATATTTTATGCAAATGCAACAAGAGCCACTCTTTCAAAAATATGTGAAGAAATATGTGGAGCAAAACAAGGATAAGTTCCTAGAGAGGCTAATCAACAAGGGTGCCAGAGTCCCTTACAACTTTGATGTGGATAGAAGGATTAAGAAAAAAGGTCCATCCCAAGAGGAGAAGCTCAATGAAATGCAAAGAACAATAGACCAGATATCTGCACCTAAGAATTCTTTCTCATTGGACTCGATTTGTCCTAATCCTTTTCATAAGAGTGTTGACATGAAAGAATTTCCTAGAAAGGTTGAAATTCCTCAATATGACGAATACGATGGGAGTTGAGATCCACATGATCATGTGCACCATTTTTATACCACAAGTTTTGAGTTCCATCAAGATGACTCATATCTCATGAGGTTATTCCCACAAAGTCTTAAGGGACAAGCAATGGAATGGTTTACTAAGATAACTCCCCCTGTTAAGACTTTCAAGGAACTTGTTCACAGATTTTTTCAATACTTTGCATACAATGTTTCAAGATCTATCACTTTGTTGGACTTATGTAGCTTAAAGAAGAATCAAGGAGAATCCTTTGTTACCTTCTTGCAAAGGTGGAGACGAAAATGCTCTTTCTATTTTAGAACTAAACCTGATAATGAAAAGATTGACATTCTTGTTAATAACTTGGTTCTCAAAATGCGGTATGAGGTTAAGAAAATGGTTTTTGATTCATTTGACACCATGGTTGAAACTGCGTGTAGAATTGAAGATGTTTTAAGAGAACAAGGAATTTTGACTGAACATGGAAATAATAACAACAATGGTCAAAACAACAACTCTAACAAGGATAATGGAAATAATCAATATTGGAATAGAAACAAACAAGTGATTAATGATGGAGTTGTGGATTCCTCCCAACCTAAAGATCAACCTATGCTTCATTTGTCTAGTAATATTCAAGCTGTGAAGCTCAATACATCCACTCAACAAGAAAGTAAGCCAAGCTACCAAGATAAGCCTAAGGGTGAAAAGCATCAATTTGAAAAATTTGGTGAATCTTATGAGGAAATTTTCAATAAACTTATTGCTAGCAATCTTATACATCCTCTAGATGCTGCGAATTTTTGTATACCTGCAGTTAAACCACATTGGTGGAGGGAGAAAGCCTATTGCATATTTCATAATGGTATTGGACATGACATTGAGCACTGCTGGAAACTCAGGTATATGATTCAAGATCTCATTGAGAGTAAACAAATTACAATAGATGAATTAAACACCAATGCCGATTATAAGGAATTCAAGGAACCTTTTCCCAAATATGAAAAGGGGGAAATCTCTAAACCTAAGAATGGAAAAGCTGAGCTCAACTATACTTACACAGATGCGGAGAATACCATCAACATGCTTGAATTTGTGGAAAAAAATGTTAATATGATGAGTGGAAGAGATCCTTATGGTTATGATTTAGATGAAGACTATCCTCCTATTTTTGGTAAATAACCTGTTGTGGTGATAAGGAGTCCCAACTCTAGAAGGTCGTCTCAAGCCCGTAATGCTATTACCTGAAGTCAAGGTCCCGTTGTTATTAGAGGACCCAATTCAAACTAGTCAAGTAAACCTAAGCAAGTGACATCCAAGCCTGTCACCTTGAAGCCAACTGTTAATCCTAAATCAAACTACAATCTTTTTGATCAGTTACAAAGAACCCTCACTCAGATTTCGATCTTTGAGCTCTTAGAGTTTTCTCGAAGACATAAACAAATCCTTGAGGATGCTTTGCATATGGAAAATGTCCCCAACAACTTAGATATTGATCAATTACAGAATATGGTTAATCACATTGCTAGCCCTCATTACCTTACATTTTTAGAAGATGATGATAAAGCTTTGAGCCATTCGCACAATCTTGCCCTTCATATTGAGGTCATGATCCATAGAACCTATGTTAGGTGCGTGTTGATAGATGGGGGTGTTGGGCTTAATATTTTTTCTTTTAGTCTTTTGAAAGAATTGGGTTATTCTGAAGAGGTTTTAGATACCAGAAAAAGGATTAATATCAAAGCCTATGATGAGTCAGAAAGAAGTTCCAAAGGGTTGACCATCCTTCCTGTTAGGATTGGCCCTGTTCAAAAGGATATGTTGTTTCAAATAGTTGATGTTGGACCCCTTGCATATAATATCTTACTTGGTAGACCATGGATTCATGATATACAAGTAGTGTCATCTACCTACCATCAATGTGTTAAGTTTCCCTACAATGGAATAGAGATTTGTATACCTGGGGATAACACTTTATCTGTTAATTCAATTTCAGTAGGGGCTCATGTTCCCCTCAATAGAGAAGTAGAAGATTTTGGTGCTACCTTAGCCGAATACAAAGACAATATTAAAATGATAGACCTTGGTATGGGGGGTATCAACTCAAATCCCTCATAACATTACCAGTTTCACCTCGGTCTTATGGAAAACCTTCAAAAGAAGAGAAGCCTTCCTCTTCAGCTATGACTTTATTTGGCAAATTTGTGGAATCATTAGTGTTGATCCAAAATGAGAAAGAGGAAAATTTTGTTAGAGACTGGATCTATAGAGAAGAAAAATATATGCAAAATGAGAACTTCTCTCCCTCTCCTAAGACTTATGGAAGAGGGTATACCTTTGTCAAGAAGATGGGATATCCTAGATATGGCCCTCTTAATCACAATTTGGATGCTAGGTCCAAACCTCTTGATCATGCTAAATTTGGATGCAAGTCTAAGAAACCTGTTGGCCTAGGATTTGAAAATTGCAACAAGCATACTAATCCTCTCTTTGCAAAGTTGGATAGTGATGATGAGCCAGAGTATGTACCTAATTTGAAAAATCAGCAAGATATGTGTGAAGATTGGGTCCCTTCCACTACTCTCCTTTGGGGAGATTTAGATATTTTAGTCACCCGTGCCTCAGTTGCAACTTTAGAATAAGAATTAGATATAGAAGATCCTTTGAGAGACCATCAACATAAGAATCTTGTTCATTTAATGGAAAGAGAAAGTACTACTTTTGATGAAACTAGACCTTCTACATCACGATGTCCCAAACCTTCATGGTGTAAGCATCCTAGTTGCAGTTCAGATAAAAGTTCTAATGAGTATGAATGGGACTCTTTTTCAGAGCCTTCTACAGTTGATAGAGATATTGATGTTGTTCACACTTTTAGTTCTCCACTTGAGGTAGCCAATGAGTCACGTGTAGGATTAGAGATTTTGAACCCACATGTTTCCTTAGTAGATGATTCTTCTCTTGTTAGGATGAATCCTGATTTGGGTAGCTTAGAGGGATACTTGATAGACTCTGACTCTTTGGTCACCAGCAATAATATAATTCATATTTATAGCCTTGAACCAGTCGTTGATTTACCTGTTGTTCATCCTGACCTTATTGATTGGTCTCAATGCTATCAAGAACCTGAGTTGTTGACATTCCAAAATTATTATGAGATAGCTTGTTACCTAAATGCCATTGAACCTGTGGTCTCTTCCACCAGTGAATCGGCTACTAGTATGATAGAGCTAGACATCAAGTACCTTAGTTACAAGATAAAAAGAAAAGAAAATAAAAAGAATAGGTGTTCTGATGGTGAAAACCACTATGTGGTGGTGTCAAAACTGAAAAAAGTAAAAATAAATTATGTATCCAATGGTGAAAACCTCTTTGAGGCACCTAAGGATGAGGTACTTGATCGTCTCCCTACCTATTTTCAAGATAGATCTTCAGTGCTTATTGAACCAACACAAGCAGTTAATTTGGGTACAGATGAGGCTCCACAAATAGTACACTTGGCTGAATCTTTGTCATCAACAGAAAAATAAGCCTACACTAAGTTCTTATAGAAAAAGAAAATCAATTTTGCATGGACTTATTCAGATATGCTAGGATTGGACATTAATCTTATCATTCATCACTTATCTATCACTCCAAATGTCAAACCAGTTAAAAAAAATTGAGAAAGATGCATCCTCACTGTTAGAAATATTCAGGACTAACAGAGTTACTGAGAGGGGAGGGGTGAATCAGTAACACTTAAAACTTTAAAGTATTTCTGTACTTTTATATTCTTTAACCATTCATTCATCTAATCTACTGCATCCATGAAAATGTAATCATTCATAACACATAACACAAAGATTGGTAACCCAGAAACCTTCCAAATAGAAAGTAAAACTGGGGTGGGGATGGTACCCACAAAACTTTGGTACTGCAGTATAAAGTTGGC
>MU223230.1:1715171-1737846 GCA_018584345.1 Thuja plicata | reverse complement strand
TAAGAGTAGAGGCTCGGTCCATACTAGTCCCGAAGTGTAGCTTGGAACTCGGTAGCTGTGGTGACTCGGTAAATACATTGTCACTCGGTAACCACTGGTGACTCGGTAGTAACTGTCATCTCGGTTATCTTCAACTGATGACTCGGTGACTACCGTCTGCTCGGTAACTGCTATTTTTCTCATATGCTCGGTGACTGCCTTACTGCTCGGTTTGAACTGTTTGATCGGTGAGCTTTACTGAATGCTCGGTATAGGTTGTGGGCTGAGTGATGAGCTCGGTAAGAATTCAAAACCGAATAAGTGTTTTCACTAAGTGCATTCACTGATGCCAAATGTATCATTATTCCAACACCTCACATAGCTCTTCTATTTAAAGAAGAATTAGAGAAACTCCTTGGTGCAAACTTTATAAGAGCTATTGCCTATGTTGAATGGATATCAAACATTGTACCAGTTTCCAAACATAAAAAATTCATTCGAGTTTGCATAGATTTTAGAGATCTCAATAGAGCATGCCCAAAGGATGACTTTCCACTCCCCAATATAGACATGATAGTGGATCTGACTGCGGGTTATGAGATTTATTCTTTGATGGATGGTTTTTCTAGGTACAATCAAATTAAGATAGCTCCTGAAGATCAAGAAAATACTGCATTCACTTGTGCATGGGGTACCTATTATTGGAACATTATGCCTTTCAGATTAAAAATGTAGAAGCTACCTATCAATGAGCTATGACAACTATGTTTCATGACATGATGCATACAAACATGGAAGATTATGTGGATGACACCTTGGCCAAGTCTAAACAAAGAGATACACACTTAGATGATTTAGAAGTAATTCTAGATTGCATGGAACAATTTCAACTAAGGTTAAATCCTAAAAAGGATGAATTTGGAGTCACCTCTAGAAAACCACTTGGATTCATCATTTTAGAAAAAGGAATAGAGATGGACCCTGAAAAAGTTCAAGCGATCATAGATATGCCACCTCCTAAAAACATTAGTCAAATGAGGAGTCTTCAAGGATGTCTTCAATCTATAAGGAGATCCATTTCACAACTGGCGGATAGAGCTCAACCCTTCAACAAGAACTTACATAAAGGAGTCAAATGTGTTTGGCATAAGGATTTTCAAAAGAGCATAGATCAAATCAAGAAGTACTTGGAGAATCCTTCTATTTTAATGCCTCCTATCCTAGGGAAACCACTTATTCTATACATTTCAGCAACAAAATCTTCCTTGGGAGCATTATTAGCTCAACTTGATGAAAATGGGAAAGAAAGAGGAATATACTACATCAATTGTAGTCTTGTTTTGTATGAGGTTAATTACACTAGAATTGAGAAAGCTTGCCTTGCTATTGTGTTTGCTTCCCAAAAGTTGCGACATTACATGCTTGCGCATACTATACACCTCATAGAAAAAATAGATCCACTCAAATATTTGCTAAGTAAGGCTTCCCTCATAGGTAGCCCGTCTAAATGGATGATGATACTTTCAGAGTTTGACATAGATTACATTGAGTGTAAATCAATCAAAGGACAAGCCATAGTAGATCAATTGGTTGATTTCCCATTACAATATAATGCACCTATTCAAGTTGACTTCCCAGATGAGCATCTCATGTATATGAATGAAAGAACATGGAAGATGTTCTTTGATGGATCTTTTATGCAAAATGGTTCAAGAGTTGGTGTGTTGTTTGTTTCTCCTCATGGGTACATGACTCCTAAGTCTTATAAATTATTGTTCCCATGTATAAATAATATTGTTGAATATGAAGCTTTAACAAATGGACTTAAGATGGCCCTAGAATGGAGAATCACAGAGTTACACATCTGTGGGGATACATAGCTGATAATCAACCAAGTTAATGATGAATATCAAACAAAACATGAGAAAATGGTACCTTACAAGAAAATAGTTGATTCCTTGAAATGCTACTTCACATTTGTCACATTTCAACAAATCCCTAGGGCATAAAACAAAGCAATTGATGCTATGGCTACACTTGCTTCAATCCTTCAGTTAGAGAAACATGAATCAAGATTTGAATTTCTACTGGAAGAGCTACATCACCCTATCTTTGACTCCCAAAAAATCCATGTCATTTGTACACTTGTTGGTCATGATTCATCCCATTATGGTGCCATTTATTCATATCTTCATGATGGCATTATACCTACAACCTTAAACCGATCTGAACGTAGAAACCTTACCTGAAACACCTCTCACCATTCCCTTATCACTAGTGATTTGTATAGGAGGGGTCTAGATGGAACAATTCTTAGATGTTTAGAAAAGGAAGAATCTGACCAAGCGTTAGTTGACATCCATGAGGGCATTTTTTGGGGACACTCCAATGGTCTTTCCATTGCCCGAAGGTTTCTTAGGGTGGGGTACTATTGGCCCATGATGCAGATTGATGTGGTAGCTTTTTCAAAGTCATGTGAAAAGTGTCAAAAATATGGTAACCTGATACATGCTCCAGGTAGGGAGCTCATTCCTTCTACATCTCATTGGCCATTTAAGCATTGGGCCTTTGATCTTGTTGGGAAGATTCATCCCAAGTCATCAGGTGGACACAAGTTTATCATTACTGCTACTGATTACTTTACTAAATGGGTAGAAGTTGTCCCACTTTCTATTTCCTCAGGAAAGATAGTCTCTCTATTCATTCTAAACCATATCATCTGTCGATATGGAGTGCCTTCCAAGAATATAACTTACAATGGATTCCAGTTTAAAAATAAGGACCTTAAACAACTCTGCAAGAAATCCAAGATTAAACAACATTGGTCCTCCACTTACTTCCCGCAAGGAAATGGTCAAGCAGAGGCATCAAAGAAGACCATTCTTAAAATTTTGCATAGAACAGTCTGTAAGAATGGTAGAGATTTTCATTTACAGATAAATCTGGCCTTGTGGGCCTATAGAACGAGTATTCGTACTCCTACTAGGGCTACTCCTTTTTCCCTTGTGTATGGCACTGAAGTAGTGTTACCTTTGGAGGTTGAGATTCCTTCACTTAGAGTTTCTCTCCATGGTCTAGTTATAGATGAAGACTACCACGCCATGAGACTTCAAGAGTTAGAACTTCTAGATGAAAAATATCAAGCATCATTTGACCATATGAGGGTTTATCAAAAGTGCATGTCCAAAGCCTTCAAAAAAAAGGTTCTCCCTAGAGAATTCCAAGTAGGAGATCTTGTCCTACGTGAGAATCCTAAGAATCAACAATATAGAGATCAAAAGGGCAAATTCAGACCTAATTGGCTTGGACCTTATATTATTACAATGACTTTCAGGTCAGGTGCTTATTTACTGTCTATAGAAAAGGGAGAACAACTCCTTGATCCTATCAATGTCTTGTACCTGAACAAGTTCTATCCATGATGCATGTTCTGTCTGGGGGCATCCTTTTGTACATATTTATTGATCCTAAAAAAATCCAAAAAAATGATATATTGTAAAAAATTCTAAAAATCAGAAAATGTCCTGAAAAAATGATCTTAGTGAAAACCTAGCAATAGGCGCTTTGATGTATCTCCAAAAAAATTATATATTTCAAAAATACAAAAAAAATCAAAAAATTTAAAAATTCAAAAAAAATAGAAAAAGTGCCTTGGTGAAAACCTGGAAACAGGCGCCTTGGTAGCAAAAATTCAAAAAAATTATCAAAATTCTTTAAAAAAAAGAAGGAAAAAATTAAAAAATAGAAAAAATGAAAAAATTTGTAATAAAATCCAAGTGGTGAAAACTTGGAAACGGGCACTACTTGAGGCCTTTGCACCCCTATTTCTTAGTGCATGTTCGTGACACTTAGCCTTTCTCCATCATGCCTTGTCCTTGTTGCCTTGGTTTGGAATTGGTCTTTGTCTTTGTCCAGGGGGCATAACTATGTTAGCTTCGGTCTCTTGGATGCATTAGTCTTTAGGACATCTCACAAATGATGTTTTTCAATACCACCCCAACTATATTTTTTAATACAACCCTTGATATTGAGTGTTTTTCAACACTTATCGGTTTGGTCTTACCCCATTTTTTCATGTGGTCTTGCATGCTTGCAAGCATTCGATCCTTATCCTTGGAACTTAGTTTCAGTTAACACACTTAAATTTTTAAACACAACACTTAATGCTTGAGCTATGTCATGATCTTTTCTTTGTGTGCTGACTATTATTGATTTTTATTGAGTGTCCTTGTCTAATAAGTCTCTCCATGATGCATAGCTAGAGGACTTGGAGCATGGGGCATGTTTTTATTTTCTTCCTGCTTTATGCTTCACTATTTTTGCACATCCATTCTGCTAGTTATCCTTGCCTCTATGCCTTTATGCGAGCGTGGCTTTTCTATATTAAATTGGGTAAGCTAACATCATAGTCATATTGACCTTTATGTCTTTGATGCTTATGTTAGAATCTTTCCACATTCCAATCTGATATAAATCACATTCATATCTTCATAGTTGTGCTTGTGACTAGTGATGATTTTGTGATTTCCTGATGTCCGTTAATAATGGCCCAATGATGAAAATAAGTTCCTTAACATTCTCTAATGAATGATGAACACAAAGTCCTATGTTAGAGTTGCTCTATTTACAAGTACACCTTTGCATTTTCATGTAGCTTGCATTGTTATACTTCATGTTAGTTTGCATTTTTAGGCTGCATTATGAGTTTGAGAGGGTTTCCTTCATCTTTCTTGTGGACTTTTAATGAACTGTGATCACGTTCTGATTTTCATTTCCTTATCTTCTTTCATGAGCTCAATCAAAATTTTCCATCTTACACAGTTGATTGATTTTGGGGCATTCTCTTTCTTGAGGCAAATTATCTTTCTTCTCTCCATGTCTTTCCACCTCTTCCAAACTTCTATCTTCCATTCGCTTTCACCCCACTTCTTCTTCTTCTTCTTCTTCTTTTTCTTCTTCTTCTTCTTCTTCTTCTTCTTCTTCTTCTTCTAATTCAACCTTGGGGCATAATCTTTTATGCTTGATGATCTACCTTGGTTTTGTGATCCTTATATCTTTCATCTTACAACAAGAACCTTATCTTTAGTTCAATTTGATCAAATTTATCAATTTTCTATTTCTCCTCTATCTCAATTTGATTTCGATCATGAGGGGGCAGTACCTATCAAACTTCAATCCTTGATTCAGCTTTATCAATCATATCAAACTTTCTTGAGATTCTTATCTTGGACATGTCAATTACTTATTTACAACGGTGTTGACCTTGTCTTTTTCAATTTGCTTATCTTTGTTCTGATGTCAATCACTTATTTACAACAGTGTTGATGTCTGTGTTGTTTTATGATCCCAAATCGATCTCACACTTCAACTGCATTCTTTGACTACATGTGTTCCTACAATGATCACACATTAGTCAAAGAGGGGCAAATGTATGCACCCTAAAATGGTCACCTATACTATGGGCCCCCATTTAACATTTTATCAATTTATCAAATTCCTGAATCAATGCTTTGCAACATTTTCAATTCAAATCAATTTCCTTGATCAAATTGTAATTAATTCATTATTTTAATATTTCCTAAGGTTTGATCATTTTTATTTAATTAAAATATTTAATCTCCCTTTTAATTAAATAAAATTTATCTTATTTAATTAAAAGATTTAATCTCTCTTTTTAATAAAATTCAACTTATTTAATTAAATTAAATTCCTCCCATTTAATTAAATAAAATTCTTCTAATTTATTTAATTATAAAGAAAATCTCTCTTTTAATTAAATAAAAAAAAATCCCCACTTAAAGCACTTTATTTGATGAAAAAGGAAATAAATTAAATAAAATCCCTTTTTTCTTCACATCTTCTTAAGTGGTGGGTTTTCTGCCTCTTAATCATAGCCTTTGATTTTGCCTCTTAATCTGTACCATTCACTTTCCTTTAAAAGGAGACCTCTCCTTCTCATTCATAGATCATCTTTTTCATAGTATTGTTATGCTATAGGTTTGGAGAGCAATTTTGGAGGAGGATTTGAGCACTCAAGCTTGGATATTGCAACTTCTCTCTTCTTGTCTTCTTCTTCTTGCATCCATGGCTACTCATATAGATTAGATTCATATTAGATTAGCTTGCATATTTCCTTTCATAGATTAATCATGCATTGTTATCATTTAGATTAATTTCCTTTCATGCATTGTTATCATATAGAGTAGATCTCATTTTCATGCATTGAATCTCTTATTTCATGGTGTACTTGCATGGGAACAACTAGGTCAATCTGAGGGCCTCCATTACACACCTTTGCACTCCATGACTAGAGAGCTATTATTTGATATTTTAGGCCTCATTCTTGAGCAACATTGAATGGAATGACCCATAGAAGTGTGTCTATATTTTAGCACACACCAGCAAGGCCTCTAATGTTTTTGAAAGCAATTGCAAAGGATTGGCGACTTAGGATTCTAGATTTTTTATTATTCGAAAGAAGAAGAGTATACTATCATATTCCATGTTGTTTTCTCCCACAAGCACACCAAACATGTTCATTTCCTCAAACTTTGTAACTCATAATTGAATCCCACATGACAGGTCTTTAATTCTTCCAACTTGGGAAAAAGAGAAAATCCTCTAGTGAGACTAAGTAATAAGTTTAAGTTCAACTTTTAAGTTCCTATTGTAAGAAAGAACAAAGTATATGAAAGAAAATTTGTCTTGTTCAATTTCCCCAATTTAAGATGATTTTGTTATTCAATTATTATCCCAAAATTAGTTGATTTGAGCTTTGTTAATTTTCCCACAAATTTAGTGCTTTGCTTGTTCATTTACTATCCAAAATTAGACAATTTTCTTGTTCAATTTCTCCACAATCTCAATGAATAGCTTGGTTCAATTACTATCAAACTTTTAAAATTTTGGTTTTCCTTGTTCATTTCCTCAAATTTGCATCAAGTTTTAAATTGACTTTTGAGTTTCTGATTTTCCTTAAAGGAAAAGAGTATAATCCTCTGGTCAATTTATCAAAAGATGCAAAATGTTGTTGAGTGTAAAAGCATAGAATAATAGAAGTCAAATTTGAGCAGTTTGGCAACCTACAACCCCCAAGTTAGTAATTGCTTTCCAACTTTTTCACAACAAAGTCTCTGACAACGACCTGCAAATAAATTCTAGATAGTTCAAAGCACAAAAATAGGCATGGTTAGAAGATTAGTGGTTAGACTTTCAAATTTTCAATTCAACGAACCAAATGTTACTGCCTTTACTAAATGTGATCTAAGAATTATGGGATACGATTGCCTTTTGTGAATGTGATATTTTGCACTAAAGGTGATACATGATTTACCTTATTTGAGCCTTACCTAGATGCAATTCAGGATCTACTAGATGCGATGTCAAAAATCTAGGATACGATGCTATTTCCTGAATGTGATGATCTTTCCTACATGTGAGCTTTGGAAACTAAAGGCCATCCTAAACCTGAAAATAGATAACACAAATCAGCCAAAAAGAAGTTAAAAATGAGGAGAAATCCAAGGATTTTCCCCATGGTGGGCACTAGAAATGTGTGTATATTTTGTAGACCTGCAAGCTGTAACACAACACTTTAATATGTCATTGCATTAGTGAGATAAACATGAAATATTAAAGGAAAAGCACATATACATCACTAAAATTTACATATTTCTCTCTATCTAAGAAGAGTATGAAATATGCTAAAAATTTCCCTCATATTATGCATAAATCAGTGACAATATCATGCTCAGAATGGAAGCTTTAAAGAATGCAAGATAAATGCTCAAACAAAGTTCATTTTAGAGTTCTCAAATGAAAGATTATGTAATTGTTATGCAAATATGAACTAAGGATACACTTAGAAATTAGGACAGCACAAGGATGGAAATGAAATTCTGAAATTAGGGGCAGCATAAGGATGCTTTCAAATTGTAAAGATTAAGGGCCCATTGAGCTCAAAATCCATTTCTTTTATAGAATAATTTGAGGAATGAGAGGTCATGATTGATTTGTGAAGAGAGGTGGAGATTGAATCTTTGGTGATCCATGTGAGGTAATCCAAGTGATTTAACTCTCATTGGCTAATGGATTGACTTTCCATTTTGCAAGTGACGAGCTGTAATTAGGGAATTTATTTAATTCCTTTTAATTAATTACTTTAGAAATGTATTTAATGTAGACATTATGGCAAGACATATTGTCAATTAGTGCTAAAACAATTAGTCATTCATATGGTTAGAGGGTTAACCAAGCCAGCAGCTTGCAGTGTTGACCAAGCCAAGCAGTTGCAGTGTCAACCAAGAAATTAGTTCCAAACAGTGTCTACTGAGTCGCTAGTGTTACCTGAGTTGCATACCATCTCCGAGTGATCAATGTGGACCGAGCACCCAGTGTCAACTGAGTGCTAGAGGTTCCAAGTTCACTATATCGTCTGAGTGTCAGTATATCACCCGAGTGGATTGATGGACCTGAGTATTAGCATTGGGCCAACTTAGTACATATTGTTTGATACTATTTAATATGATATTAGTAGCCGAATTATGGAGGTAATTGATTTGGATAGGCATATATGTAAGAAACTTTGTTTATCCAAACAGATAGTAAGAAAGATATAAATCATCATAACAACGTTGAATACATGTATGGATGTGACTATGAAGAGGCAGATTGATTTCAAGGATACAACAATATAAAGGGACAACACAGACTCATCTATCATATTCAGGTGACCAGTTCTACATCAAAGGAACTTATTCATCAAATCAGAGTTGCATAGCAGATCATTCATTGATTCATCCTAATAGGTGTATCAGTCAAATCCTTTAACAAGGTGGACCTAATAGTCCTTCACAAATCTCTTAGCAGAGTGCATACTTAATTGTATTGTATAAATCCTTTCACAAGGTGGATCTAACAGTCCTTATTTCTCCTAATAGGGCAGACCATCAGAAGTGGTCAATTGTAAGCCTTAACCAACCAACTTTATTACTGCAGCTCTAAAGCTTGTGGGTATCATCCCCACCCCAGTTTTACTTTCTATTTGGAAGGTTTTTGGGTCACTATATCTTGTGTCAAGTGTTATGAATTTTTATTTATTTTTTGTTCCATGCATGCAATTAGTTTAGACAATCTAATAAAGGATAAAATTGAAGAATTTTTATTGGTTCCTGATTCAACCCCCCTCTTAGTCACCTAGCCTACAATATATTTCCAATAATTGGTATCAGAGAAAAGGTTCTCTTATTAGAAGTGTAAACATCTTGAGAAAATATTAGAGGCAATGGAAATATACAGACTAAAGAAAGCCATTGAAAATGAAAAGATAAATCTACAAGTGGACATGGATCAAACCAGAAAACTCAAGGAGAAGCTCTCTCATTCCCTGAAAAGAAGAAAAGATTTAGCAATGAAAATGAATGAAAAAGGTTAAATAGAAGAAAGCTTTAAAGATTTTTGCAAATAAAAAAGTTTTGAAGAAGCTGATGCAGCCATTGAAGACCTACTTGAAAAGAATTTCACTTTACAAGAAGAAGTCAGAAAGTTGAAGAGAGAACATGAAATTCATTCAGACAGAATATGTGAAGTCATTGAACAAAAGAACCAAGAAAAAAATTATAGAGAAATAATAGAAGAAGATAAGAGATTTCTAAGTACAAGATTAGAGGAAAAATAAAATGAAATCCATCATTTGTCACTTTAGCAAGAAGATATGATAAATCAACTCAATAGTACAAACCAGGAAGTTATCAATCTGAGGACTGAAAATGAAAGACTGCAAAGTGATCTCAATACTGAAAAGAAAACTAATGAGAGGATGATGAATTCACAAGAAATCATGAATCATTTGACAAATCAAACTCAATTCAGACATCATGGACATAAAGGATTAGGTTATACTGAACAAGGTGAATCCTCATAGCAAGGAACTCAAAAGAACAAGAAACCTACATGTAATCATTGTGGCAAGTTAGGGCATATATCAAATAAGTGTTTGAGAAATGGGAAGTCAAATTTTGATGGTAAGTGCTACATGTGCAACAAACATGGACATAGGGCAAGTGAATTCACTGAGAAACCTAAGTTTGAAGGAAAATGTTTCAATTGTAACAAACAAGGTAATAAGTCTTCAGAGTGCAGAACTAAGAAGTGGAAACCTATTGAACAATTACCTAACGTAATTTTTGGTTGGGATTACAAAACATGGAACAAATATTGTCATTGTCATGAGTATGGGCACATTAGTGTAAATTATGCAAAGACTCACCTCAGAAAAAGGAATCCTACTAAGATATGTTATGTGTGTAAACAACTTGGTCATCTAAGCAAGAACTGTATGAATAGAGAAAAAGTTGATACTATTTTTGAGAAAGGAAAAGAAAAAGTTTCTAAAATCAAAACTCAGATGAGTCAGCAATGGGTAAGGAAGTCTCCTGGTAATTTAGACCAAAACAATGAAGGAACAAATGGAACCCAAAATGGTGAGTTGGGTGGATCCACCATCTCTGAATAAATTTGTAAGGAGATAACAAGAACTATGCATACAAACCATCATACATCAGTTCTAGATATGCTAGCAAGTCCAAATATGCATATTGATGCACTGGGACACATTATGGTTTTGACCGAGTCAAGATTTTAGTTACAACCAAGTTAAGTCAGGTTGTATGGTTTCAAATATGCGAAGTTAGTTTTTGCCAATATTTTGAGTAAGCCTGGAAGAACTAACTAAGCTACGATAGCTATTGTGTATGGAGCATTTAATGAAAACTTTAAGGTGAAATTTCTCATGAATGGTGAAATCGAAGGGTTATTATTTACCAATTTTTACAGTTTGTAGAGAGATTAAGAGCTTATAGAAATTTTAGAGAGAATTTGTGTTTGAAATCTTTACTTGCAGTGAAGTTTCATTGATCTTCCAAGAATTATGACATCTTCATCCAACAGTAAGTTCAAAAAGGGATCTGAGATGTTTGTGAGGAATGTAGTCTGTGAACCACCAAAGTTCAAAATTCATCTAGGGATCACAAAGGAGATAGATCCAATGGGAGCCCATTCCCAAATTCCTCCTAAGGTACTATTGATTCAAGACATTCAAAGTTTCTCTCATTTCACCATTCAACAACTAGGCACATTAGAGTTGAATCAAGCATATGAGGCACTCTGTGTGGGTGGAAACCTGAAGCCAAAACACAAGCACCTCGAATTAAAGGGTTTAACCCATATCTTGCATATTCTAAAGAATTTTTAGATAAAGTGGATTAGGTTTATTCTGAGCCGCATTCACAACATGCATTTCTAGTTGGAGAAACCCATAAAATTTACTAAGATGATGGTACATCGAGTGACAGGGTACCTAATGCTTCATAAACCTAAGGAAACTAAACCCCTACCCTGAGCTGATCTAGCTAATAAGACTCTTGCCGAGTGGGATGGAAGAGGCATGAAGTTGAATGGAGTCACTAACATGGAGCTAAAGTTTGGAATTAATGTGATTGCACATAAGATATATAATTCAACCAACCAAACAGTGTTCCATGTGAGGCTATAGACTTGGCATACAAATTAGTGAAGAATAATCTATCATTCAACCTTGCTGAGTTGCAGCTCATCCAACCAAGCAAAAACATGGAGAGCATCCGGGCATCTAAGACCAATCTGTGTAAGTTTGGTTCACTCTTGTTCTACTTATTATTTTATGTTCAAAAAAATTTCCCTTCAAAAGGCACAGTTTTATGGAACAAGGATAGGCCTATAATTTATCAAGTCAATGAGTTTATAGTAGAATTAGGAGACAATTTTGAAAGCATCATGGATGCTTACTTTGAGAGTTTCAAAGAGAAAATGCAGAACAAATTCAGAATTCCCAAGCAATTGGTAGAAGACTAAAAGGATGATATATGTTTCCTAGTTGATATTATTGAGGCTCTTAGACTATAAGGATGATATATGTTTCCAAATTTTGGAGGTAATTTATTTGGATAGGTATATATGTAAGACACTTTGTTTATCCAAATAGATAGTAAGAAAGATATCAATCATCACAATAATATTGAATACATGTATGGATGCAAATATGAAGAGGTAGATTGATTACAAGGTTGCAAAAGTATAAAGGAACAACAGAGACTCATTTATCACATTCAGGCGATCAATTCTATATCAAAGGATCTTATTCAATAAATCAGAGTTGCATAGAAGATCATTCACTTATTCATCCTAACAGGTGTATCAGTCAAATCCTTTAACAGGGTGGACCTAAAAGTCCTTCACAAATCTCCTAGCAGAGTGCATACTTAACTGTATTGTATAAATCCTTTCACAAGGTGGACCTAACAGTCCTTATTTCTCCTAACATGACAGACCATCAGAAGTGGTCAATTGTAACCCTTAATCGAAGAACTTTATTACTGCAGTTCTAAAGCTTGTGGGTATTGTCCCCACCCCGGTCTTAATTTTTGTTTGCAAGGTTTCTGGGTCACCATATCTTGTGTCAAGTGTTATGAATGTTTATTGCTTTTCTTTTCCATGCATGCAAGTATATTAGACAATCTAATACAGGATAAAATTGAAGAAGTTTTATTGGTTCCTGATTAACCCCCCCNATTACCCCCCCCCCCCCCCTCACAGTGACCTAGCCTATAATATATTTCCAACATTTAATTGTTTTGATTTTATTTTATTTAATATGCTAAGATAATTAATGTAAACTGGTGATAAGATCACTAGGAAATTAAATTTTATTTAAATGAATTATGCCAATTAATTGAATAATTGTCTTGACATAATTAGGGGTATGATCACACTTAGGTAAAATAGTGTCTCTGGTCAGAGTAGATAAAATTAGGGTGGTTACATGTATTACAAAAAACAACTTGATCATTACCCTATCTATCAACCAACATTATAGAGTTCAAAAATGGAAAGTTAAAAATATATAATATGTACTATATATACTAACCTTCCCTGCCCTTGAAAATAATTCATATACATCTCTTTCATCTGCCTTCAAAAATATTTGCAATGTGAAACAACTAATATTACAAATAAAATAAAATAGAACTCTAAGGTTTGCATCAAAGTGACAGATAACCAGTGGTGTATCAGAACCACATCAGAAACTATCCCTGTAAGATAATAATCTAGAAGCACACCTGGTAAGAAAAAATAGTCCTCTAATCCCTCTCTAGATCAACTTCTAGCTCTAGAGCTTCTTCCTTCCTTTCCTTCAAATGCCTACAATAGATGCAAGACTTAGGCTATTATACATTGTATTCTAGAAAACTAATCATCAAACAAACTTTAGCAGCATAAGGTAGAAAAACCACCAATGAACTTATCAATGCAATTAGCCTCTGAATTACATGAATCAATAGAAGTAAAATATCTCTAGATGTTTCTTGCCATCCAAAAAATAACTTGAAAAATATTTTTAATACAATGTAACAATTACAAATCATTTAGAATAACTCTATAATGCTTGGATTGTGCATCCTAGATTCTCATTTCCAAGCACACATGAGTTCTAACAAAAGTAACCATCAATTGTCAATAGAACCAAAACATTCAAAATAGTATATAAACCTAGTTTCTCAATAGTTGATCTTAACATTAGATATGTTTAAGATTTCAATAGTTTCACAAGGAAATCCTTGCATGAACCCGCTATGAAAATGACCCCTTCAAAATCAAATCAATATGTATAACTAGCAGACATGATTATTTAAGTCTATGTAAATGAAGTATAGAATGCCTCTGGTTAGAACATGTAAGTGCAGAGTTTTCACCAGAAGCATTCTATATTTCAATATATCACTATCATATGGGAAAATATAATCCATCAAAAGGACCATAATTCAATGTTAATTTAAACCATTACTTCTAAAAATATAGCATTAACCATTTTATGATAATTATAAGGTAATACAAAATCTTGACTGCATTCATTATTAATTTATTTTCATTCTAAAATTCCAAGGATGTTAATTCTTTAGGAACACAAATAGAGTACGTTTGGACCTCCACAATTCTTTAATGTACAATAATCCTTAGATTATAGTTTTGAGTCTTGCCCATGGAAACCTTCCACTTATAATAGATGGCTTTAGAACAAAGAAATATCAGTCATGGTCAGGGGGCAAGCAACAAGTGAAAGAATAGTCATGTTGGCAATCTGAGAAAATTAAGAAGTAGTGTGAGAATTAATAGAAAACATGGAATGGAATGGATAGGTTAACTAGGAACCTACGAAAAGTCGACTAGGATATGATTGATTTAAGACTTGACTATATTATACAATATGTAACAACAATGTAACTAAACCATTGAGATTCAATGCAGCAAACGATGTTGGGTGGTAACTGTTTTGTATATCACAAGGTGCTTATTGATCTAATAACACAATTTTCAAACATCAATAGTTTTGTTGGTTAAAGGAAAAAAACCCTAAAATGGCCACAAAAGTACAGGATGACATGTAATTGGAATTATATAACTTCTCAAATTTAGTTAGTAGCAATAAACTCCTTGTCAAGGTCATGCCTATAATTTGAAGTCTATTGAGCAACCACTGTCTTCACAAGCACAAAAAGATGGATGTGATTCTCTGAATCAAAGCCCAAGGAGCATCCCACCAGCATTTCTCCAACATAATTAAGTTAAATTAAAAAAATGTGTACTGCCTTCGACTATATAATTCAAATCATAACATGCCATCACCACAACATCCCACTGCAACCTGACCCACCCAAATATCATGCTTAAAGGTCAAATAACGGGTTTCAAAAATGTCTGGCAAAAGAAAATTTCAAGACCCATGACTTGTGTTTATGTGCCTAGCTTACTTGCCAGAGACTGCTCATGACTTCTCTAGCATATCTATGCATTTCTAGAACCTATAATTCAATATTCCATACTTTAAAAAAAAAAACAAATACAATAACATACAAATAACACATCAAGTTTACCTTTGTTTGCAAAGTAACATTGTTATTAAGGATCATAATAAAATCCAATTCTAATGCAATCTAAAATGGCCTGATAAGCACATCTATCACTAGGAATGGGGAAACAATGAACAATTAACAACCAAACACAACAATGTGATTGTGATGTTAATCACTGAACTAATATAAAAATATATATACATCCAAAAATAGATAATGTTTGTTGGAATAATGGAAGGGTGTGTATTGAGAGGGGAGGGGTGAATTAGTACCCTTAAAAACTTTTACAATTTAAACCTTACTACTCATTACTTGCATAACCGACCACTGTAGCTTTTCTAATTTATGCATGTAATATCATAGCATAAATGTAAATGCATGCAAGCAAACATTGAAATATTCATCAAACTCATTTACACATGACACAAGTAGTTGATAATGCAGAAACCCTTGTTAGAAGGTAAAAACTATGGGGATGAAACCCATAAAGCTTCACTATCTGCAGAATGGAAGGTGCATGTTAGGGCTACAAGTTGTGATCACTTCTAACGATCTTACCCTATTAGGAGTAACATGTCAGACTTGTTAATTCTACTCAATTAAGAGATTTTAGCAACACAATGTATGTGTGCACTCGGTTAAGAGATTTACAATAAGACTGTTAAGTCGACCTTGTGAAAGGACTTTACTATTTTCTATACTTGTTAGAGACTAACAAAATATATGACCTAATTTATGCAATCTCAAATTGCTAATTATAGATACATTAAGTACACAACATATATAGCACCCTATTCTGATGGGTAATACCTCTTTATAAAATGAATTATCCTTTATCTATCTTCGTGCATGAAACTCTCTATCTGATCCATAGATGTCCTTGGCAGCTACAATCATCATCTTATTGATTGATTATTACATCTATATATACAATATTTTGACCTAATTAGGTTTCACACTTTTCTTGAAAAAATCTAAGATCAAAGGTTTACAACTTGACCTTGATCTCCTAGTTTGCATGAATACTAGTTAACTAATTACATCCACAATTAACGCTTTTCTTGATCCATAAAAAATGGTTATCAGCTAAGAAAAAATCTATTTTAAAGATTAAAGTGCTTTAGCTGACGTTTAGATAAGATCCACTTTTCTGGGTGAAATGTTGTCTCTCGGTGTAGATTGGTGCTCGGTGATGTCTTTGTAGACTAGTGCATAGTGATTTCTTTGTAGATTGGTGCTTGGTTGATATAATTCTTGGTGTTCAAAACATTTTTGTGATCACTGCACTCGGTGAGTGTTGTCGCTCGATAATCATGACTGACTGACCAAAACTACCTTCTTGCATACTAATGACAACTTCTGATGCTTTATGGATTATCAACTGTTAACTATTAAAATTTATGAGTAACTCAATACATGGCATGAATAATCTACATAATCAAAACAACAGACACAAAACATTTACTAGATATCATGTAGTGAAACTTATGGCAACAAAAGGATTTTTGAATATTTATTTGCTCAAAATACATGTATGGAGGCATTAAGTGTAAGAATAGTAGTAAAACTATAAAATTATATGATGCATTCATGCAAAGACATGTAAAAGGAAAACAAGGATTTGATTCTCATTTTTGAGCCCACAATAATCAAACAATATTATCTTGAGACATAAACAACAAGCCTAAACCAGGATAATCTGCATAATCAAAATAGACACAAAACATTTACTAGCTATCATGTAGTGAAAATTATGGCAACAAAAAGATTTTTGAATATTTATTTTCTCAAAATACATGTATGGAGGCATTAAGTGTATGAATAGTGTGACAAAAGTAGTGGTTCCCAAGCACTCTTAAGGTTGAATTATCCGTGGTAAGAAAATATCAAAGTTGAAGGTATCTTATGATATTAGTTTCAGTGATTGATACTAATTTTTATCTGTGATGGTTTCAGCTACTTTTGATGAAAAGAGGAGGACAAATCATTTACTATGGACCATTCGGCCACAATTCTCACAAGATTTTTGAATATTTTAAGGTAAGGATTTGTGATGAGGTATTACAAATCTACAACAGGAACTGTTTGAAGCAGGAGAAAATTTACAGGCATCATTTTGTTTTTTCTTTCACAATTGTGAATTGCAAGCCATAACAAGGGTAACAAAGATCAATGATAAATATAACCCTGCTACATGGATGCTAGAAGCTAGCTCTTTTTCTATTGAATCTCATATGGGCATAGAATTTTCTAAGCACTACAAAAACTCATCCCTCTAGAAGTAAGTTTGATAATGCTTATCGCTTCAAGATCATTATGCAATTAAAAGATCAAATCTGGTTAAATTCATATACATAAAAGAAGCCAACGTATAAGTACAAAAAATATTTGACATTGAGTAACTTATTATGTTTGGCATATGCAGGCGGAATAAAGCATTGGTGAAAGAGCTTAATACTCAACCCCAACAAGAAAAAGAACTTCATTTTCCAATGCAGTTTTCTCAGTCACTCTTTGGGCAATTCAAGTCTTGTTTATGGAAGAAATGGTGGACTTATTGGCTTAGCCCTGATTATAAGTGTTAGATACTTCTTCACACTTGTTTGTACTCTACTCTTTGGTACAATCTTTTGGAAGGTTGGCGCAGAATGGTGTGTACTATAATTCATGACATCTTAATTCCCAAACATTTCAGCTACACAGAATATTTAAATATCAATGACTTTTTTTTGGCTCTAGTGAATACCTGTTTATGTTTCTCATTATCTTATTAAGAAATAGATTTGTTGGACATCGGGAGAAACAAAACTGATATTTTTATTGTTACAGGTGCCTTAAATGGAGATGTAATATTCTTTGGATTCAATAAATATTCAACTGTAATCCTTGTTGAATGATGCAAAGAGATGTAATTCTGGTATGAACCAAAATATATAGATTTATATATTTGATTTTTTGTATGCTTCTTTTTTCTAGGACCAATCTTATTGTTGAGTTGTCCTAACAAAGAACAACATTGTCTTGTAGGTCAAGGTGGCACATGCAATTGTCTCCCTTAAGTGCATATTAATACAACTCTATCTTGGTTTATTCGAATAGGTTGAGGTTGCTTCTGGCTACTCATTACAAGGATTCATTTTAACCACCTATCACATTATTTCCATCTTCTATTCATATCTTTTATTGTTCAAACATTTTTTTTGTGATGCAGTAATTTTGGTGTATAAGTCTTTGTTAACTATTTGAATTTATTTCAGATCATTTAGAAATAGTATCCAAAGTGAGTTGTCAATTGTTGGGGTTCTTTCTATGGGGGGTGGTGGGAAAATGACTTTGGCTTTTCCTATTTGTAATGATCTTCACATAAATGGTAATTTTTCTTTCTCTTTTTTCTATTTTTAAACCTTTATGAAGAAACAACATTTCCTTTTTAGGCCCATTCCATTGGCCTACCATTTCTGGTGTTAAAATCTTAAATTCTCATATTTTCGGTAACAATTTTTCTTCTTGATACTCTGGTCCAGGATTCAGTAATTATTTTAATGTACTGAAAAATAATAGTTGTTTTTTCTGTAGACATCAGGATATTTTGAGAATGTGCATTTCATCACTATTTCATAGTCCTTAATTCTTAATGGAATCATAAAGATGTTGTGGGATAATATTGTGTATGAAGAATGTTTGAAGAAATAACGAAAAAACTACATTTTTGCTAAAAAATGACGGGTGTTTGAATTTTCTAGAACGTGTGTGGATTTAAGTGAAAAATATGAAACCATAGGAAGGTGGAGAGGTGTCTTAGATTTCTTTTGCAACAAATATAAGGTCTTTTGGTGAAGAAACGAGGTAGAAATCAAGTTTTTATCAATAGTGGGTTGTTGATTTCAAAATAATGTGATTAAACAACTTCAAGCCCTCATTTCTCCCAATGTAACCATTGGAAATTTTTTCATCTAGAATTAAATGAAATGTATGGGAGTAAGCTTTCATTTTCATCTAGTGTCAATTTTTTTGGTTGCAGATTCAAGGAGATATGCCTATAACCCTAGCCAAGCATCTCTATGTGACGGGCAGAAAGGTGTAACTAAAATAGTGTAGACCACATAGCTTTTGATGGGCTTCAAGTTAAAGTCTAAGATTGTAGATTTAGACTTAAATTTATTACCCCTAAATTCCTCCATATCTGGTTTGGAAGAAGACCAATTCTAAGATTCACTTCCTTCATTAAGCCACCCATTTAGGCCTCTTAGCCTTTGGAGAAGATTTGTGAGCAGTGGGAGTTTGGAAAAGATCTAGAGCCTATCCCTTTGGGAAAAGTGTTTATAATAACTGAGAGGGGGGGGGTGAATCAGTGGCCTCAAAAATTAATCCTTAAATCAACCCTTAAAACTTATAACCATAAATTATGTCTCAAGTTATCTTCTATCCTACAAGATGAATGCCTTGAAATACTTATATCAGTTTTCTAGTTGTCAGATTGCTTTGTAAATCTCTCTTCTGTATGATTACCGATAAGCAGTTAACTATTTACTAAAACACACTAAATATGCAGAGTATACCAATAAATCTAGAATTATATATGTGAAATGTAAAACAGTAAATTAATAAAACATAAACACATAAAACATGGATTTTAATGTGGAAATCTTGTTAAGGGAAAAACCACTAGGAATGGTACCCTAAATTTTCACTCTTCTGAAGTGATATATGTTAGGAGACAACCCTATTAAAGGTTACAAACACACTATTATGTGTGACCTTGTTAGAGGATTTAAAATATAGTTTGTCACCTAGTATCTGGCATCTAATGCTACCATCCTTGATCAAACACTCACTTGGCCTATCAATAGGTATCGGGCATATCCAATGCTACTTTTATGATCAAAATTTTTGATACTCCTTGGGATGTATCTCAATTTTAAAATACTTTTAAGTCTTTCTCAGTTAAGAGACTTGATGCTTCAATGGTTAAACTGAAACACTACTGATATGTTCATACATACAACTCAATTGCAGATTTTAAGATCTATTGTAAGTCCATTACCTCTCTAATCAATATAATTAGTTCTATACCTTTGCTCCACATTGTTCTTCTCTATGATGTTGTCTCACTATCCATCGATGTCTACAAAATCTAGCTCTTTCCTCAGCTTGTTGATCAGGACTGAATGAAGACTTTCTTCTCCTTCAGATTTTCTTTAGCATCTTTCCTCTTCTCTTTTTCTCCCCACATTCCCATTCGTAATGAATTGGGTTTGTCTCTATATAGACATGATTTACCTTTTCTTGGCTTTCTTTATTCTTGGCGTGATCCACAATTCTCGCCAATAGATTTAAAGAAAACTCCAGTTTTATCTCAAAGAGATCTTCTTGCCAACTGGACAAATTAGCTTTAAATCAATTACTTATCTCCACCTTTATCTGGATGATTAAAACAATGATAAGTATATGTTAAGTCCATTTATAGCTCTTGACAGCTAAGCATTTTGTCATTTCTGAACTCTTTGTTCTATCTGTCAAACTTCAGTTAGTCATCAGTGATAACTAACTGCTTTGTCGGTGTGAATTCAGTTGTCATCAGGATCTTCGTCCTTGTCTTTTCAATCGGGAAATACCAAAATTATTTCCATCAGGTTACTCTATGTTTTTCTCATTGGGCAACACTGTAACTTTGCTTGTCGGTACTGTTGTACATTAGCTCGTCGGGTAACACTATGACTCTTCTCTTTTACTCTGACCGTCAGCGTGTGCTCCATCAGTGTATATAGTCACTCAGTGAATACTTGACTTATATGCATTACTAATAGCAAAGCCTTTGATTCATTGGTTCTTTGAATTCTTTGGCAGTATTTCCATGACCATATAGATTATATCAAGTTGACATTAATGACAATACAATACATTAACTGATTTAATGTCTTGCATGATAATTAACTTAACATCATCAAACATTCAATTAGTTACATGTCATCAAAAATTTCTACCCAAGTGTTAGAATCAAGACTAGGTGACTGCCTTTATAGGTTCTTCAGGGAATTTTGTCAGAAAGTTCAAAACAGTGTCCTGGATTGACTGGTGAACAACATTGTCGAGTAGTACAGTTTTGAGTTTTGGGTGGAATAGAGCCATGTTTGTTTTTTAGTTGGTTTGTAAGATGTCAATAAGGTGAAATTGACAAGTGGGAAGGGTCCAAAGGCTTGTGTAAGAGATTGGAGTGGTTTTTGTGTGAGGAAGGTACACTGGGTACATATGGATGCATCACCATTGGAGGAGCATGAAACAATGAACAACTCAATGAGGGGTTATGGGGACACAAAATTGATGAGTTGGTGAATAGATTTTGAAGCACTTGAAGGTGAATTAATTCTAAATAAATTCTATGTAAACAAGTTAAAAGTTCTACCAATCTTCCTATCATCTCATGCACTTGAAAATATGGTAAATAGCGATTTATTTTTAAAAGGGAAAATTTTACACTTGACCAAACTCAAAAAAAATTAAACATAGCGTAATCTACCTGAGCCAAATAAATTTTCCTAGCCTTTAGGTTTTCTTGCATGTATTTCTGCATATTTTGATAGAATCCTTATTATCATGTACCTAGATGTAATTTTATTAAAATGGATGTTTTCTTTCCATTTCTCTATTCTTTCTTGGTGGGCTGAATACTTTAATTTGTCTAAACTATAACAACATTATATTTTCTTCTCAATCACAAGGGATGTCTATTTTTTATAGATGGAAGGAATTTTTTACAGGTAAGTGTACAACTAATTTTTCAATGTAGTGTGGCTCTAATTTTCTTGAACTATGTAATTATTGATGTTTGTGCAAATATAGGGAAGGGGTGGTAGTGCATTCAACTTAGTTGTACTGGATGAATCATAAATCCCATTAGGAACTTGGTTGGGTTGGCTTATGGCTACTATATATATGGGTGGAAGGTTCCCACAAATCTATTTAAATGTGATCTCTATATAAATCAAGTTCAATACTTGTAATGTAATACCCACTCATGTTTTGCTTTAGTTTGTGATGCCGTACTCTTTTAGGCATTGGTTTTAGTGGATTGGCTGGATTATTTTAGGCTACTTTCATGAGAGCTATTATTCTTTCAGTCGATGGTGACTATTGTTTATGATGTTATGGTTATTATCAAGATGTGATGATTTATGCTTCGATTATATTGTACTTACCCCATACTTGCATGTGTATGGTTATCATGTTTATGTATCTGTTTACATGTTGTTATGGTAGAGGATGGAGACATAGTTACTTACTTCGGTGAGATTCACACGTTCGACCGATCCCTATCATTGATTGCGATATATTATTATGTATGTACATGCATGTTCTTTGATGACAGGATTGCAGGTACAGGGCATCGTCTTCCCTGAATTGGCAGGAGTGAGCGTGCCCATAAATATTCATCTCAATGGTAAAGAGGGGAGGTAACATACAGATCCAAAACCCTAACCTAAGCCTAATAATCCTAATGTAGGATGAGTTTCAGCATGACTACCTTATCCAGATGTGTCTAGGTTGACAGAATTCGAATACCATCTCTCTTGTGTTTGCGTGTGTATTGCTTGATTATGTTTTCAGGTGATTTTCGGATTATTGAGTGATTTTCCATATTTAGTGAATTAATGGATTATAGTTGAATTAATGATTTAATTATATCCTAAGTTTATTTTAAATAATTAATTAAATTGAAATATTTGAATATTTTGATTTAATTAAATATTTAA
>MU223230.1:1698601-1708948 GCA_018584345.1 Thuja plicata | reverse complement strand
GGAGTCTAATTTGAGTTGTGGCAATAAAGGATATTTTATTTAATTAAATTGGATTTACTTTCAATTTTCAAGTTGAGTTAAACTAGGGATTGACTTGGAAGTTGTCATTCACCTTTGCATGTTTTGGGGAATTTGAATCTCTTTAGAGGGAATTGGTCATTCATTCTCTCAGAACAGGTTTTTGGAGAATTGGAGAGCTCTTGGTGATTTGGGGTTTTTGAATAATTGTGGAATGTTGTGGATCTTGGTTGCTTTAAAGTTTCAGGGTTTTTTATTGCTTGTGTGTGTGTGTGTGCGCTCGGATCTACAATGTGCCAGATCTGTGGTTGAATTGGGCTTGAGGGTTTTAGATCTACATTCATCCTCCAAGCTACATTCTTTCATTTCTTGAAATGGATTAAAGGTAGGTTTCATTTGCCTTGCATGGATTCCATTTCATAGATCTGAGGTTTTTTGTGATGTTTTAATGCATGTTCCTTAAATTTGGTCTTTAGATGGCTTAAGGTTTTATTTATGTTTTTGGGTGTTTCTAGAAACCCTAGATCCATGTTTCTATCATTTTCTATAATCTTAGCATCATAGGGTTATGCTGTTGAAATTTCAGGAAGAAATTCCCTCTAGATCTCTTAGAAAATGAAAAATTAAACGAATGATATAGTGTCTACTATAGAAGAAATTAAGTTTAGGAATGCTTAGTATTTTGGTGATTTTGGAGTTTATAAGAAGCTTAAATCTATTATTTATGTGAATATGTAATCCTTGCTATAGTGCAAATTTGCTGTCCAAATTTCGTGTCTTTATCTCTTATAAATCTCCTTGAATTCAAAAAATTAAATTTTGTTTATAGTAGGACTAAAGAAGAAAAAAATAAATAAATAAACATTTGGTTTCTAAGTATTTCCATTGTAAAAATTAAGTCTTTTCAAAAAAAGGGTACTCACTGGAAAAGTACAGTCTAGCGGAAAAATTAAATAAATTCACCAGTGGTTTAAAAAAAAATTAAAATCCTTCTATTTTGCTATTTCCATTTTCGGATTTAATGAAAAGGAAAAAAAATAGCTTTATTGAAAAGTCAATTTAAAATAGAACAGTTAGTAAATTTAAAAAATAAAAATTAAAAAAAATTAAAAAAGTATTAAAGAAGGGGTGGTGGGACCCCATCCCCACCAACCCCCCCCCCCCTTTAACTCTCCCTACCTAGCGCAATGTATAGCGCATGGGGGAGGGTGACGCTGGTCCCCCCCACCTACCCCTTTGGGTATTGCGCAGCATGCGCAGGGGGTGGGAAAAGCCAAGTGCCCCCCCCCACATTAAAGTTTTGTTATGTTTTTTTTTTAATGTTTAAAAAACAAAACTATTTTTTTTAATTAATTAATTTATATATGTAGTTTTTTATATTAATTTGAATTTTCATTAATTAATTTATGTGGTTAATTTTTAATTAGTTTTAATTAATTAATTTATATATGTAGTTTTTAATTAATTTGAATCTTCATTAATTAATTTATGTGGTTTTTGATTAGTTTGTATATTAGGTTCTTATTTAATATGTTATTATTAAATTTTAGTTTAGGGGGATGATTAATTTTAATTGATATAGGGTTATTAATATTTTCATTAATACATGATTATTAATTCTGATTAATATAGAGATATTGATTTTAATTAATAGACCTATCATTAGTAATTACATTGTTTTAATGGATGTGAATCCCTCAATCAATTTGTATTAGGAAATATCACTGAATGACTAATATATATAGTATAGTTGAATTTTAATCAATCAAATTTACATTATATTAAGTCAAGATGAAACTAATGTCCTCTTCCAGTTAGATTGATTCAACCCATGTAATGGTTATTTTTAATTAGTCCATTTAGGTGCTAGGAATAGACCGAATGGGTTTAATTTTGATGTTATATATTTTGTTGGATTTAATCGTAAAATGGGATCTATTAGTAAACAAAATGAGTTTATCGTATGCATGTAGAGGGTTTAAATAATTGAGAAATGTTATCCATGTATGTTTGTTTTTCAGTCGTTTAAGACATTTTGGATTGATGCATCTGTATGGTTTCTTGTGCTTGTATATGTTGTTATCTAGGGTATTAGATGACCTAGGATGTATACAGAGGCTGGGGGGTGTAATCATATCTCTGTTACTTTGTGACATGTGTGCTCTATGCTATTACCCTAAACTGACCATGAAGACCGTTTTGATTATGTACCTGTATGTGTACCTATGTGTGACCATTCCTCTTGTATGAGATACTAATTTGGGTTACACTAGGGTTGTGACCTATGCTAGATTTGTTAGGATCTTTGAGCCCAGGGTAGGTTGCCTAGATGTGTAGTGGGAGGTGGCTTGCAATAAGTTTCGTGTCTGAAGAGACTACTGGGTTTCTTATTGTGGAGTTTCTTAATAAGTGATAACTAAAGACATATTTGAGATATTAAAATGAATTAATAAGATGTTCCCTCACCCATGCTTGAGTGCTAGTATAGGCTAAGATGGTTTGGAGAAGATGTTGGTTTCCCTGCGAGGTATCTGACATAGTTAGTGGGCCTTGTTAGTATGAGAGGACATTAGCTCCATGTATGGTCACTTAGGTTCCGAAATCCGTTGTGATTATCTGGGCTAAACTTAAGGGTAGACATACATGATGACACCTTCCTTTACACATGCTAGATTTCCTACATTGTCAGTTGCTTCTGGATTAGTGAGTCTTACCTTTTATGATGTTTAGCACACCGGATTATAGAGTTATCAGGATCCCTTAATTAGTGGTTATGCCTTGTTGGTTTTGGATATCCGATTGGGATATGTTGTTATCTCCTCAGCACGGTGGGGTGGACCTTTGTGGTTCCACACGGACGGGTGGTGGTGATTCTTTATCCATTGAGATTCGACATCCTTGTACCAGGTGCTTGATGGTTCTTTGTAGATAAGCTCTTTATGTTCCTTCATCATTTATTATGTAATTTTCATTATTGTAATCTTGTATTAGTGTATCGTATGTGATACCTAATCTAGAAATTGTAATAGTAAGTAGTTTAGAGTGATTACTACATACCCTGCGACATGTGCAGTGGATGTGAGTTATGGTGGTTTCATAGTTATCCATGAGGTTTGTAATTATGGTTATGTAAGTTGTATTTGTTACGTTTAATCATATGGAATCATTTGTTATATTGTTAGTTGTGTTTTGCTTTAATTAATTCAACATCATGAGACCCTTGAGTCGTGTAATCTATGTGAGTGTAAGACATGTGTATAAATGGTAATCGCTTCCGCATGATTGTATGTTTCTTTATGTTAACTTTTTAAAAAAAAAATATTCAGCACACATAGTGACATGTTTTAGGTTAATCTCTCTTGGGTTCCCTGGTGGGGCGTTACATGTAATCTAATAAGATGTATAGCTTGCATATATTTTTAATTATATTTTGTGTCTCTATATGAAAAGCATATTTTAATGTTTGATTTGTTTAGTTGGTTTATGATAAATCACATTAATAGATAGATTCTACTAGAAATCTAATGTAAAATCAAATCTGTCATCTAAACAAATAAAAACTTACAATGACCTTATTTATCTTCTCTAAGACCATATTAAATGTTTTTCAATTTTCCTAACTTATTGAAAATTTCATCTCCAATAAGTATGCAAACATTTTTATCAATATTGGTTGGTTGCAGATTAAGAGAGGGACTATAGAGGTATTCTCCAACCTTTTAACATATTCATTCAATTTGTTTAAGACCCTTTCACTTAAGATTGTATTCAAAGGGGGGATAATAATATTATGAAATATTTTATTGATGTTATTATTAGGGCCTTAATTTGCTTATGTTCATATTTTCTCAACTTGCACTGCTAGACCAAAGGGTGTTTAGGGACTTGAAATTCTAAAGGGTATATTTACTCTTTAAATGGTTCTAGCTCAGTGGAAGAGCATCTGCTTTAGAAGAAGAAGGTTGGTGGTTCAATTCCATTGTTTCCTAACATGAATTAGTCAATTATATGTAGTAGTGAAATGACCAAATAAATTACCAAATGACCAAATAAATGACCAAATGAACTACCAAATGACAAAATAAATGACCAAATAACCTACCAAGTAACCAAATAAACTACCAAATGACCAAATAAATGACCAAATAAACTACCAAATGACCAAATAAATGATCAAATAAACTATCAAATGACCAAATAAACTACTAAATGACCAAATAAACTACCAAATGACTAAATAAATGACTAAAATAGTTTAGACATAAATTTGGTCGCAAGATAAATGACCGAAAATAAACTACCATTGATCGCGTAACCAAATTTGGTCATTTATCTAAAAAATTTGGTAGTTTATTTGGTCATATATTGTTGTTTTTGTACTAGTGTATATTAAGAAGATTGTATTGAGATAGATACCTTTTTTATTGATAGATTTTGTCATATGTTTCCATCAATGCCAAAGGGGAAGATTGTTGGAATTGGTTTATGTTTTTGTGTTGGCATTCATGCTTTGTCACTTATGTCAACATATGTTTCTATTGAGACAGAACAGACTGGTTATTACTATTTCTTAGGTGAGTGACAAAAGTGTACAGGTATTGTACGGTTTATTCAAAGCATGCAAAGATGAGGATGTGTACAGGTGCTTGGATAAACAATTGTCTCAGAAAACCATAGCATTGGACTCCTTATTTTAGGATTGGACGCCCTAAATGGTTGCTAATTAGATCATTCAGTCTCATTTAATTATCGACTAGGGATGTAAACTTGGAATGACATCTCCAAAGTATATGCTTCAAACTCTCTTAATCCTCATGACTAATCCTATGAAATTGAAATACACTGAGCTTTAGGAAATATGTGCTAACACAAGTAAATGAGTTTAATCTAGGAAAACAAGTAATCACAGATAAAACTCAATCTAACCACCTATGTTGTAGGAACAATCTACTAGTTCTGCTACTAGTGGTTGCAGGAACAATAGAGTTCTACTTCACTTCTAAATAAGCATGATAATGGTTCTTAATCTAACAAAGTAATTCACTCACCAAGTGGGCCCCCTTGTATGAGTGAATAGAAAAATAGTCAAGATAAAAGGATTGAACTCAAACTATGCATTCTATACATTCATGAAAAATAAATACATTTGGATAGATAAAATAGTATTACAGCTAAAAAAACTTCTATTCAGAAAAATTGACTAACCTGACTAACTCTTAAGAGTTACAACAGTAATCTTATTTAAAGGAAAACTATAAGTACTCCCTAAATCTAATATCACTCCATTAATGAGGATGTTATAGATACATAATGTCTTATAACAAAAATAGCAATCATTGAGAATAAGTCCTCCCAGAATATAGTACATTTTGGGTCCTATATCTACATGCTGCATTTAACAGAAAACTGTATTGACTCATTCCTTATGGGAAGATCTTGTAGAAACGCCTTAACTTTCTCAAGTGCTTACTTGACTTTTTCAACACGAATTCATCTTTTAGCAATGCTTGGCTTTGACTTCTTCAGCACCATTATGCTAATCTTTAAACACACCATGACTTATCCTTGCAAAATGATTAATGCACACACAACCTTTGATACATACATATTCACATCATTAATATTAGGAAGAAAGTGTTAAGTTCTAATTAATACTCTTGCAAGTCATATGGTTGCAGGATGGAAACTACCCAAAAACATAGCATAGGCAAAGGATCATTCACTAGCATATATAATTACTATATTCTGTCATTTTTTCCATTAGTTTTAAGCAAATATACCATGTTCCTCTATCATCCATTTTCCTACTTTATGTCTTTATACATATAAAATACACATATAAAACCATAAGTTCATGTATCTATTTTGCAAATAAATTATTTGAAAAGAAATAGAAAGCACTGAGAAAGATGGCCATTTAAGAGGCTCATCATTCCCCCCAACTATCCTATTGTTGGTCTCCAGCACTCATAAAGTTGTGTATCCTGTCTCTCAGCCTTAGGTCACTGGCAGTCTTTTCCCCTGACTCATCATCAATGTAGTTGAAGTATCCATGATTCTCCCTGAGTCTTTCCCATCTTTAAACTTCTCTAGCCATGTCATGATCTTCGGCATTTTCATTCATTGCTAGTAATGGTTGAAGGAGAATAGGTGGTTGGAATTTTAATGGAAACCAATAATTAAGCATTTTCCTTCCCAACATGATGTACCATGGAGCTCGTTTAGTAGCAAGGGTCATATTTTTTGGAGAATGGGGTTCTCTAACCTTTAGGTCATGGGACATCCTTATCCATCTTTTCCTACAAGAAGTAATTGTAGCCTCAATATCATGTAATGAGTGCTAAAACCAATCGGTATATGCTTTCTCTATAACTGGGTACACTTTGTTGGCTCCACTTGTATTCACAGTGATTGAAAGCCAATCAACAAAAGTTTGTCTAGAATGTTGAACTTCAGGTCTCATAAGCAAGGGTGTTTCTATTTCATTGTTTCTGTAAGGTAAAGCTTGATGTTCCCTGCTTATTTCATTTTGCATCCAAGACATTACTGCTCTCAATTGGACATCCCCCACATAAAGGAGTGAATTCCAGTCCCTGTCATCTAGAACAACAAGATTATGCAAATATGATTCACATAATAAATTCTTTAAAGACATAGAAGTTGATTGAAATGCATAATAAAACTCATGGGGTGTTGAAACAAAGGGATTCAGTCCTTCCACAATCCTTGTTAACTTTAAATCAATGAATTGTTCCTTAATAAATAGAGTATATACCAGTGATGATGATCTGCATTCCATAACCTCTGAAATTAATTTAGTTATCTGATCAACCCTTCTTTTCAATACTGTAATTTGATCTATTTTATGCTCTAATTGATGAGCTTTGTCATCAATGGTTTGTTTCAATTTTTCTTTCTCTAACTCCCACTGTTCCCTTTCCCATAACAATTGATGATACAAACTCAACCTTGCAGTTAGGGGTGTAGATAGGTCTGGTGGTGGCATAGGTTCCTGATTAAAAATATCAATCTTTCTTCGTGCAAGCTGAGGGGTTTTTATTATGTTTTCTTTTGTGGAGGACTTCCCTTTCCACACAACAATAGTTTTTACTATATTATCACCTTGACAGGATTCAGTTGCTCTAGCCAGTGTGTCCAACCCATCCTTATTAATATTTGTAGCACCTTTTGAATAACATCCTTATTGAGTTCAGGGAATTCACTAGAAGGTAAATTTTTTGAATCATCAGGAATATCTTGTCTAATAGAGTTATCAACAAACTCCTCTACCTCTTCAGAATCTCCGTCCTGTGGGAAATAGTGTCATTGTCTGTATTTTCCTAAATTATTGTCTTAGAAGAGGGTTTCTCCATAGATTCAGAGGATTCTATAATAACAGTTTGAATAGGAGACTCAACATCATTATTGATGTTTGTAGAAAGCCTTGCACTTTTTCTAGCAGGGGCTTTGGAAGAGCATGGAGGATTCTTGCATTTCCTCCTATTGGTAGACACTTCCTCCATAGCTTCTACATGAGGTTTTCTGGTGTTTCTTCCTCATGCGACGGAAAGGTTTCATCAACTTTATCACTTCCATTCACATTGTTGAGCTTCTGTTCTAGAATTACTTCTATTTCTAGGGTTTTATCTTTGTCTTTCCTGGAGGTAGACCTAGTTTTTACAGAAGGTGGGGTTTTAGGAATAACATCGGCTTTCTTTATTTTACCTATCTTCCTATGGGAAATAGGAGTACCAATGTCACAAGCTCTCTTCCTAGGTGGTTTAGGGTCAGAGGAAAAATCTTCAGGAATGGTTTATGTTCTTTTAATTACTTTTACAAATCCCTGTTACTGTGTTCACCCTTCTCCCTACACCCTGGCCTCTAGGGCAGACTATTCTAGGATCTATTTCATCCATTTTTTAAAATTCATCTGAAGTTCCTACCATTTTCTTATTAAATTCTCTTTCCACAATTAATTTAATTAAGAAATGATGAGAAACTAACTGATCTTTTCCTGACTAAACCAAAGAAGCTTGTTTCTTCACAATATTAAACAAAAAGTTAGGTAAATTTATTGGTATGTTTTCATGGCAGAGATCGCTTAGGATTTTGAAATGTAGACCATGCAGATATTTTTAGTGCCGTTCACAGGTAAAATATTGTATGATAAATGAATTTGGTTGGATATAATCCAAGGGAAATGATATCCTTGAAGTGCCTTACTTTTTGTCAATTTATAACTGTGGATCACCATGCAAGGTGAATTGTGCCCTAGCTAAGTGTAAATCAAGGTCCTTAGTCCATTTATCACCTTCCTATGACAACCCTATCACTTTCACCACAATGTCTTCTGTAAACTCAATTCTCAATCCTTTCACCACTGCGAACCAATTTTGCAAAGTATTTTAAAATTGTAGGTCAATTTCATCGTCAAAAACCATTGAGGCTTAGACACTAATTCAACCAACCTTTCCTTTGAAAAATTTCACAACTGGATGCATCTCCTAGTAAAACTCTATGATTAGTTGGCTCATGTCTCTGAAGATCACCCCCCATTGTTATAGATAGAAATTTTTTGTAGAAGCTCTTAAAGAAGCACTAAAATGGAAAATCAAGATTCAAAATTTTATGGACTCAAAGTGTTGCACATGGAAACAACAAAGTACAGAATATTATTTAATCCAAGCAATGAAAAGTGGTTTATTGCATGAAATTTCATAATACCCTCACTCGTGTCAAGGCCTGCCACCCCAAACACGATGTGAACATATCATCATAAATTAAATTTTAGCTTTTAATATCTTTTAATTCCTTTCAATCATGATCATGAAATCATAGAATGACAATATTGTTTAAAGCATGACGGAGGTCATCTCAAAAAGAAAAGAAATGTATTTTCATCCTTTACATGCTAATGTTTAAATTTCCAAAATATAGAATATTCCCCTCCCCCAAACTAAGTTTTAGGCATGGGTCCCTCAAGGCCGGATTGTGCAAGAGTAAAAATTAAAAGAACACGTAATCCTAATAAGAATGAATAAAATAAAATATGAATAAATGTATGTGTCATGAACTTGGTAAGCACTGCATGAAGATTATTCTGAAATATGACATGCACTGATGGAGTGATACAATGGTGAATAAAAATGGTAAAGAGAGGAAGTGAGGTGAATTGTTATTACAGAGAAATAGTTTCACATGAAGTGAAATGTGTATTATGGAATCTTTGATAGAAATCAAGGATTAATGGAAATTTGGATGGAAGACCCAAATTCTTCTATTGCAGGAGTGTTTTTGTCATCGTGTTGCTAGAACTGATGCAGGAAGTCTTGGTGACTCACTGGTTTGTGATAGATCTTGAGTCAATGAACTGCTCCATTTTCAAACACAAACTATCTCACATGGTCCTAGCCACCATGTCTAAAATTTACATAGGGTATGCTCGTAGCGTGAGTCATATAGCAGGGCCCAATCACCAATTGAAATTTTCTTTTCCTTGACGAACTTGTCGTGCCACTTCTTCCTCTGCTTCTGAATCAATTCAATATTGTGAAGTGCAGATTTCCAATACTCATCTAGTTTATTCAGCTGCAATATCTATTCGTCTTGTGCCCTGGTAAGGTCAATGTCTAATTCCAATGTCATCCTGAGAGTTTTTTATTGAAACTCGATAGGCATAGATGCAAATTTTCCATAAACCAGTTCAAAAGGGTTAAAACCAGTTGTTGTTTTCCATGTTATTCTATGAGCCCAAATGGCTTCAGGAAGGTGGGTAGCCCAGTCCTTCTTGTGAACAACAACTATTTTTCTTAGGATTGCTTTGATTTCTTTATTTGTTATCTCTGCCTGTCCATTGGCCTAGGGATGATATGGTGAATATTTACCATGTCTCACTATGTATTCATGCATCAATTCAATGATAAGAATAGAAGTAAATTGTGCACCTTGATATGTTACTATCTCATGAGGTACTCAAAACCTGGTAAAGATATATTCATAAAGAAATTCTTCTACTTTATGATCTCTGGCATGTTGCATTGCTTTAGCTTCTACCCACTTTCTTGCATAGTCAGTACACACTAAGATATATGACTTACTATGAGAAGATGGCTCGATAGGTCCAACAAAATTGATGCCCCATTTGTCAAATGGTGTCACCACCACCTGAGACTTCAAGGGAATTTTAGCTGACTTGGTTGGGCACATAAGAACTAATATGAGATAGATGGAAGAACATAACTAATTGTTCGTAAAGAAATTTATAATTGAAAATACCCAAACTTAATGTAATAAACAAAATACTAAAAACTATAGTTTAAACAAAGGTAT
>MU223230.1:1673664-1685305 GCA_018584345.1 Thuja plicata | reverse complement strand
CATATATATATATACATATATATACATATATGTATATATATATATATGTATATATGTATATATGTATTTGTATATATATATATGTATATATATAAATGTATATATACATATATATATATATATACATATATATATACATATACATATATATATATACATATACATATATACATATATATATATGTATATATATGTGTGTGTATATATATATGTGTGTGTGTGTGTAGTGACCGAGATGTTTGCATGTGTCACATCCTTTCAAGTTAGTTGTATTGATCCGTGAATTATTGTAGGTCATTCATTCTTAGGGATTGTTCCTAACCCTTCCATATCCTATTTATCACTTTTTGTGTATTCATAAATATAATATATATATCATTTGAATGGTCTCTATTATAGTTTACTAGGTGGTGTAGACAACCCAATGCACTGCTTCTAATGAGGAAACTAATCCTATATTAAGTAACTCTTCATCCTAAAAGAGGTTCATTTAATTATCGACCGAAGACATATCTAATTAGATGGTACCGACACTATATGTGTAGAAAAGTAAATCTAGTGTCTACTGAAAGCATAAAATTGAAGCTAAAGACAAGAACAGTAAAAAAATATAGTACCAATTTTGATCACACAACAGTGGTCCTGGGTGTAACTATGTGGCTATGTGTTAACACAACAATATATAATAGAAATCTAACTATAAATAAATTAATAATTTGCTTCTGGATTTGATTGTTTAAGTGTTTTTTGAATCAACATTTTAGATCATACTCTGTGATCCATCATCAGGATGAGAGAGTGCAAGAAATGTAAAAATATAAGATGCAGACAAAGCCTCACTCTTTGTGAGTGACACTTTGTTTGTATCTTATATTTTTACATTTCTTGCGCTCTCTCATCTTGATGATGGATCACAGAGTGTGATCCAAAATTTTGATGCTAAAAACACTAACACGATCAAATCCAGAAGCAAATTATTGATTTAAATGGATTGTGGAAATCTGATAATGTTGATAGAAATAAATTACTCAACTAAAACTCAACATAAAATATCTTAACAAAAACTAGCATTAACTAATTTAACTAAGTACTACAGAAGAAATAAAACTAATAGAAATGAATTACATTAAGTTAGCTACTTGTTCATAAATGCAATAAAATAAGTAACTAAATAATCTATTCTAACAAAGAGTTACGCCATCTCAAGTGGCCCTTGCTTGAGGGGTTGCAACATCGAATCAAATTGAAAGTTTAATCAACTGAAGGTAATCATACACTTATAAGTACTACTGAAAATTATGGAATAATAGTAGACAATAATGCCAACTATGATCTAGAACATATATAAAAACATTCAAACCATCACTCATAAGGTCATCCTAAATTTTGTAGGAAATCTTAAGAGTAGTCATAAATGGTATTCAAGTCTTATTCATACATGTCATCCTCTAAGAAGAATTGACTTATTCTAAATCATTATGACTTCTTTAACAAAAATAAAAATATGGAGCTTGAATAAATATCAACACCCTATCATGGATTGTGATTTCCTATAGGAAACAAATATTCATCAAGTTAGATGAACACTTCCAGTAATGAAGTCTCCATTTGCAGTGTGTATGGAAGTATTAGAATGAAGTCATCGTGTTGAAGAAAAACTCTTTGATTGTCACCTTTGACCGTGTCCTTCCATTATAATAGTGATAGCCACTCATAGCTATAGCTCATCATTCATGTCTTGAAGGTACAAGTTAGTTGAGAAAAAAAATACACAAACATACTGAGTTGAACCCAAAGCATCATAAAATTAAAATTAACTACCTCATCAAATAGAATTATAGATATAATATATACTATTATATTATGCATATTAAGTATCATTATGGGTTTTTTGTGGTATATTTAAGTATAAAAAGGTAGTAATAGAGTCTGATAATGCATCATAAAACTAACCCAAAATACCCAAAAGGACATAGATTTCTAGACTCATCACACCCAACAACTTAGACATCTACTTGTCTTTAGGCATGCCTACTATTATATTTTAGCACATATACCCTATAATCCATAGACTGGGTAACTCATATCCCTTGTATTCAACATTCTGCGAGGGTATAGTTGGTTGAGCATGAAATGTGGGCCCTCATGGAAATAAGGGTTGGTTAAAGGCCCCCATTGGTGGCATGCCAGTGGTGAATTATGGTTGTTTCTAGTGTGATGTAGGTATGATGGCTGGAAGGGATGTTGGTATTGAGGTGTTTGCATTTTGAGTGACTTTTGGTTGAAAGATGAATGGATGAGTGTGGATGGGTTGAGAAATGGTTGATTGTGTGTTGATTGGTTGAGTGCCAGTCATAGGTTGTGAAACTTGGGAAGCAATGGTTTGGATGGGTTGTGAAGGTTGGATAGGTTGGATAGGCTATGATGGTTAGATAGGTTGTAATGGTTGGATGGGTTGTGATGGCAGAGGTGGAAAAATATTGGAGGTTGATGGCCCCATGATGGAAAATGGTGTTGGTTGTGCCATAGTGTGCACTATGGGTTGAGTGGCTATTGGTTGGAGAAAATGAGGTAGGAGAGATGTAACCTAGGATTTCCTTTGAAGTGGGTCAACAATTTCTTCTACCATGGGGTGGAAAAACTCACTCAGAAATGTTATAGATTCTTTGATCCATGGTGGTAGAATTCTAGGTGGTACTTGGATTCCTTTGCATTGAAATTTGGCAAGGATGGTGTGGTTTATTTGTCCTATAATGGGGATGACCATGTGCACATGTCCAGGATGACTCATGAATTATTTCATGAAACTTATGGTGGGAATCTCATATGGGTCAGCCCATACGTGTTTGTTTGGTGCTTGGTTTTGAGGATCAAAAGTCACCATGGTGTTGTTAGGGTCCACTGCCAGATTGGTCAGGCTAGTGACAAGATTGGTGTACATGTCCTTCCTCTTCTTGGATCAGGTTTCAGGTGGTATGAAATAGATGTCCTAAAGAGATGAAAGATGCTAAATGAGGTGTAAGATTTGTAGGTGACTAAGGATGATGGTGCAATGATTTTTGGACTTCATGTTTTTGATGATGATGCTAAAATGATGGGGATGCTTTAAGGACCTAAGGATAACTTGGTGTAATAGAGGATTATGATTTTCCTTCCCTAATGCAAGATCAAATGGATGTGATTTTGTTAACTTAAGACAAACTTGTGGTCTTCGGAATAAAATATTCATTGTTAATGTAAACCAATCTTTTGATCAAGGTGATGAGGCAAAAAAGACAAGATGGGATACCCTAAACAATTCTTAGTCAAGTGAGCCTAAGGATGGTTCTTGATAAGATATGGGTACTACGCAACTCAAAAAGATATAACACCAAGTGAAGGATATGTTTTTTATTTTGATTCTTTGGATGACGCTAGAATAACATTTGGATGAATCAGATTTTGCTAGGTTGATTGGGTGATGCATTCCTAAGGATGGAGACTAAAATCATGGTCCTAATATGCAAGATAAATGAATAAGAAGATGAGTAAATGGGGATGTTGCAATGTGCTAGCTAGTCGTATTGTTCAAAGTTGACAAAGGCACAGTTCAAATGATATTTGACCATGAAGTTTGAAATCTTATTATTGTAGGTTATTTTGTCATATTTATCATGTGTTTGAATCTCTTGTTTGATGGAATCAATGATGTTTTGGTATTTATTGGCTTCGCAAGTGGCAGTATTTTGTTCTTTGTATACTGGAGGTAATTGAGTCTTGAGTTTCCTGTATTTTTAGAATCTTACATGTACCATGAATGAATACTATAATGGTTGCAAATGTGGGTTTGAAGTCTTACAAATGGGGATCTTTGAACAAGTTCTTGACGATTTTTGTTGATCAGATCTTGGTTGTATGTGTTCAATGGAAAGAACAAGTTTCAATCACATATCAAGGCATTGACTATGCTAAGTATACCTTGATTCAAATGGGAACATTCATGTGTCTGAAAACAATCCAACAAGGGACAAAGAAACATTGAGGGATACAAGAAAGTGTGATGAGTTTGACAAATATGAAATTTGTGTATGTTCAAGTCACCAATATTTTGAGAACAATCAAGCACATTCCTACCTAAGGAAATTGTCTTAGCTTGAAAATATTTACCTGAAAACATAAGTTCACACACAAGAGCTAATAAAATATGTCCATTACCAAGCACGCAATGGATCCATTCATGATGTTGTATTATCCGAATTCAAATGCTCAAGGTGTCACAAATGTGTGAGTGATCTTGGGGAGGTTACTATCCTCCTTGCACAAACAATATCAAAATTTCAAAGGTGAATCGGGCAGGCTTCTACTTTAATGGTTCTTAGTATGGATCTTTGTTCGAATATGTCCTTTGTGTCCATGCAAGTGCAATTGAGGTGTATAGCCCCACCAAGCACCTTGGCACAAGCAGTCATGTGAACATGGTTGAGACCTCATAGCACTACTTTGTGTTAGGTTTCAGCCTAGTATAAGCTCAAATGATATCCGACTCCTGAGGCTTTGGCCCCAAAGAGTAAAATATTTTAATGTGAGTTGAAGTGGTGTGGCTTACACCTCATTCTCTCATGGGTCATTCTCTAGATATTTTTTCCTCGACCGGCAAGCCCAACTAAACGATTGAATTGAAAAGCATAGATTGGCAACAATTGGAGCCTAGATTTCTAATTCTCCCACAAGGAGAAAAGAGCATACTCTCCTATCCAATGTTGTTTTCTCCCAAAAACTTAAAGCATGTGGCTGATTACCAAAATATCACTTTCCCAAAGAAAACCAAGTATGTCTAGGTTTCTGATCTTTCCAAAGGAAAGAGAACATAATCCCATAATACTTGATTTATCTTAAACAAGAAACCTCTTAATTAATCTAAGTTCCTAGAAAACACAAATCAAGAATGATCGTTTGGTTAATTCAATTAAGGCAACCTGCAAGACAACATAAGTAGTTCCAAATGATTTCATTTTGTGTGTGCTAAATGTGGGCCTCTGATTTAGAAGAACACTTCAACATGGTCATTGCTCTTTAGCTGCATTTAGGAATGAATATGGATTCATCCATCCTGCATGTATGAAAGAATCGACCTGTTGCCTTCTAGAAGGCAGGAGTATGAGCTTGCTCTCAGGTCATTGCAAGCTCAGTGACTACACCAAAGACCTAAACGAAGGATTTAAAAACTATGCTAAATGATCTAAGATAGTTATGTAGATACAATTAATCAAAAGCTAATTAAGATCCAGTTTTAGAGCACCAATTAAAGTGTGTAAGATTGATTTTAAAACACCAATTGAAATGTGCTCTAAGATTAGATTTGCATGATTAACATTAAAACAACAATAAAAGCTATGCTAAGAACGCAAGAAGCTAAGAAAAAATGCAGCATAATAACTTTAATTAAAAGATTAGGATCCTTTGTGAGGGAAAAGAGTTTCTCTTTTATAGAAATCTCTCTCGAATCAACGGTCGAGATCAAACAAAAAGAGTGGCTCAAATTCGATTGAAGAAGCACAATCCATGTGCAAGTGATTTGATTGGTCGAGAGAGTCAGTTGACTGAACTGACTAATCAGTTATTTTAGAAACTTCCAAAATTAGTTCATAGTTAACTGAAATGTTTCCAAAATGATAAACAGTGGAGAATCAGTTAACGGAGTGGAACTGGATTGTTTCCATTTTGATAATCAGTCAACTGGATTTGATGATGTCATATGCATTTTTAATAATTAAATTGATTTTGAATGCACATTTATGTTTTTATAATTAATTTATTTCCTTTTTGATTTAATTGACAATTTTATAATTTTTATTTAATTAATATGTCATAATATCAATTAAATAATTAACATAATGTTTATTTGCCAATGTAATGTGATTTTAGGAATTAATTAATTAATCAAGTACGATGATTGATTAGGACCTAGGGTTTAGGTCAGATTAGTTTGAATTTGATAATTGCCTATTTGATTTAGGACTTAGGTTTAATCAAGATTAGGGTTTCTTGATTAAATGCTGAGATTGGGGGTCTAGGGTTTATGTGATTATTTTTAGGTGATTACATTTGCCCCTCTTTGAATTGATGTGCGATTAGCGCATTGATTCAAAGAACTGTTACTGATGAGATCAAGAATAGTTTGATTTGAAGCGATGAAACCATTCTTTTGAAGAAGAAGACCGACTTCGAGCTTGATTGGACGAAGGTCGATCAAAAGATATAAAACATAATGCTCAGTTTGATTTGAAGCGATCAAACTAAACATCTATCAGGGACTCTTAAACCTTTTTTATTGGTTTGAATGCATAACTAGTTTGATTTGAAGCGATGAAACTAATTACCATTAAGACATTTGATTAGCAAGAAAATTGACTTGATTTGAAGCGATGAAGCCAATTTGATCAATGTATTTGGTTTCAATAATGAATATATTGTATAAGACCGATCTTGTCTGGTTTCAAGTGTATTCACCATTGTATAAGACCATTGATTAGGTTGCCTTTGATTTAAGATGATCTCAACTTGATTTGATGCGATGAATCTGAGATGCCCCAAGCAATGGGGTTTTGATTGAGGATGTGATCACTGGAATGTTTTTCCTAATCCTTCCCCCTCGGGAGTGAAATCAAAATATGGCTAGGTGCCCCAGTGATGAGAACTAATTCGATTGATTAGACAATGTAGGAAAAAACTGATTGGATTAGAAAGAGGTACTTGGTGAGAGGTCTTGTTGACCGAGATTGACCAAAAGTAAGATACGTGGATTGATGAGAAGAAAAGTATGAGAGATTTCTATTGGTTGTGCAAGTAGTCAAATTCAGATTTTGATTTCGATCCTGAAAATAAAATCAGGACAGTTGATTTAGCAAGGCGTGTCATGACCACTTGACGATGAGAAGATTGATCGATAAGAACCTTAGATCCTTCACATTGGATAGAGATAAAGTTATTATGTTGATTTCATCACTATGCAGATGTAGATGCAAGACTAACATGAATGCAACCTAAGGTGTAGTAACTGAGCTTTAGCTTTAAAAAATTTCATCATTGAGCATTTTTGGAACATCGGAGTCGATGCAATCGTTACTAGTGCCACTGCGACCATAAGAATATGAATATGACTTTCATCGGATAAGATATGGGAAACTAACGTAAGCATCGAGGCACAAAAGTTGAGATGACCTGAACATTGTTTCCAGTTGATGTTGCAAGAGTACACTAGTATCTAGGCATTCAAAGCCAAGATAACCATGAGTGCGCGCTTGTGTAAACAAACAGATAAATAACAAACAAGGAGATAGTACCGACCTCACCTTTGCATACAAATAAATAGGATCGAGGGATGTGAGGATTTTCCACCTTAATGTAGGAGCTCTTACCACATACACCCAGTTCATTTGACATTTTTGGATCATCAGGATCACACCGACAAGTAGTAGACAAAGAAAAGATTAGCGAAATCAATGAAAATAGATAGCATACAAATAAAATTTTAGCATACTTCAACCAGTTTCAAAGTTTTTGGATGTGTATAGGTATAGGGTGTTGAGAAACACCGTTGTGCTTGTGAGTGCTTTGTGTTTGGTTGCTATCAATCTGTTGTTTACATTTGTGATATCCAATGTGTGTTAAGAAACACAGATGCATCCAAAGATAGTGTTAAGAAACATTGTTGATGGTGGTTTTGAGAAACACCTGTTTGTGTCAGTAGCGAGTTGTCCTTCGGAAATGACAAGATTACTGACTCTGGTGTAATCCAAAGATGTGATCAAATTGGGGACCCATGCCGCAAGTAGCAAATGACAATAACTGACTTTCCTCATACTGCAAGGACAAATCTGATGTGATTTCCCCTAGGTTATGACTCTAGATCAGTTTCAAGCCAGGAGGGTTTGCAGAAGAACCAGAGTGTCACAAAAGTGACTGAAAGATATGTACAAACTGAAGTAGACGATTTTCCAAGACTAAGCATTGATAGATGGAGCACTGAGTACAAGAGGTGCCTATTTACCAGGTTTTCACCTTCTTGGCAGAGATTCTATTTTGTAAAAATTGACTTGATTTGAAGCAATGAAGCCAATTTTATCAATGTGCCTGGTTTTATAAATGAATGACTCATATAAGACCGATCTGTCTGGTTTCTAGTGCATCCATCAATGTATAAGACAATTGATTGAGTTGCTCTTGATTTATGATAATCTCAACTTGATGTGATGTGATGAAGTTGAGATGCCCCAAGTGATGGGGTCTTTATTGATTGAGGTGATCATTGAAAACCTGGTAAGCATGCCTTTGTCGCCATCCTTTTTCTCAATTTCATTTTTTTTTTGTATTTTTCCATTCTTTTGATTTTTTTATTGATGCGTCAAGGTACCTATTGCTAGGTTTTCACCAGGATGATCATTTTTTAGGACTTTTTATGATTTTTAGATTTTAAAGATTTTAACCGACCTCAAGCAAGATCACATTGGTTTTCCCCCAATGTATAGCAAGGTAGAGGTCATTAAAGATGGATTAGAAAGTGGATGGATGAGGAGAAAAGACAATGATGAATGAAGAGGGTGAATGCAACCCTCAAAGACAGTCTCCTCAAGATTACCCAAGATAGGGAAAAAGAATAATGCAGCAATGTAGGCTCATGGAGCGGTGTTGGATAGCATATAGGATAATGACCTTATGTCATGAAAAGCATGGAGTCCAAAAGAATGGACATGTCAAGAGACTTTTGAGAAATAGTTTTTTATTTTTGATCAAGACCAAGGGGTCAATTAGATAGGATAGTGATGGGATAACACGATCAGGATAGGGTGCCATGGATGAGAGCAAGTGAATACCCTGATGGAAAGGATAATTCATGGCAAGAGACATGATGCTCATGGATAGGCTCAACCTTGTCAAGATCACAGGAAGAACATGGATGCTCACGTGCTAGCTGGATGTAAGATATGATGGATAAGATGACATGGAAGGAACTTGCCCCCAAGTGAAGAGTGCAAGTTGGAGGAATTACGCATGACGCCTATTTTCTAGGTTTTCATCATGGTACTTATCCAAGGTGCCACAAGAAGTGGTTTTCACCATAGGACAGATTGATTTATCTTTACTTTTGCTACCAAGGTGCCTGTTTACCAGGTTTTCACCAAGGCACTTTTCCTTTATTCTTTTTTTTTGTACTTTTGATTGTATGGAGGAACCTAAGCTTCTTGCTCTTTAGATAGTGCTCCTTTGAAAGATATGCTATGATGGGCCAAGGCCGTTGAAAGTATGCTCAAAGATTTTGATAGGGTGATGATAGAGAAGAATGATGTGGGGGATAAGGAATATGGTAGCCAAGGATTTATGTGATGGATTGGATAAGAGGAGTGGAAGGATATGAGATGGGGTATGGTGATAAGATCAACATTGACACACCCCTTGAAGTGTAGTAGACAAATGGAGGAAAAGTGAATGGAATAGCTCGAGACTTTGATGGATGAGTGTAAATGGATCTTGGTATGAGAGGACCCAAGATGGATGAAGAAGATGGGAGATGTTTAGATGGGGATGAAGTGAAAGCCTTTGGAAGCTTGGATGTCAACTCTGACTTTTCCTTTTTATTCAAGCCTTTTAAGAGAGACTCGAGAATCCACATAACGTTTGATTTTCTTTTCGTATCCAAGTCATTTGGAAGAGACTTGGGAATCCACATAGTTTGTGATTTTCCTTTGCTTTTGGATGATTTAGAACGCAATTCTACCATGATGGATTTAGGAACCCATATTTTCTTGGATATTGTTCTTTTCTTAGATTGAGAACGCAATTCTTCCATGACAGATTTAGGAACCCATATTTGGTTTGATATTATTCTTTTCTTAGTGGACCCTTGTGGTCTCTTTGTAGTCACATGTCAATTAGATGGGACATAGTGATCTTCATATGTAAGTGGATTATTCAATTTCTGATTTCTTCATTGCACATCCAAATTGCTTCCAAAAGACTTGGGAATTATGGATGAATAGGGCTGATATGACTGGTTCATATGGATTGGTTGATAACAAGAGTTGAAGGATGTATGTTGTTGTTGATCTTGATAGGTGCTAGGGTAAGTGGATGATAAGCTAGTAGTGATAGGCATAGTGGATGGAGGGACATATGGACCTAATATAGATGGAAGGTTTGATGGTTTTAGCTTTGATATATAGGGACCAAGGATAGATTTGGAGGATAGTGAAGGATAATGCATATGTTTGAATGGAGGGATATAAAGTGTGGAAGGGATATCAACATATTTAGAGTGATTTTCATTTCCAAGGCTCTTCTCTTTTGAATTCCTCTTTATATCAATAGGAGCATGAACAACTTTGATAGGAATAATTGAAGCTTGAGGGGATTTATTTTTCTGCAAGGGATTTGGAGGAATGATGTTTTCTTGAGGTGGATATGGAGGAGCATGAAAAGGAGATGATGGGATTCTCTAATCTTGACAAGGATCATTAGATGGTGTACAAAGAGTACCTTTCTCTTGATTTTCAATAGGCCCATTGGAGATGCCAGAAAGGATATCTTGATCTTGTTTGGGAGATGGATGGCTATGTAGTTCTTGAGTTGGAGGGATATCTTCTTGGAAGGAATGAAAGGATATGAGAGGATCATCCTCAAAATCTAGGGATATGTGAGTCTGGTCAACCATTGGATAAGGATGGATGGTGTCTTGATCTTGAACAGTACCGATATTCATATCTTCACATTTTGGATTGTCCTCTTGACATGGAGCCACTTCTAAGGATGAGGTAAGAGTTTTGATCTGCATGAAGGAATCTTGACACACTGATGGATAATCATTTGGAGTAGGCATGACAAGCATTGAAGCACATGGATGCTTTGGGTCTATGATCTTCTAAGCTTGAGAAGGACTTGTAGACGTATGCAGATTAGCTTGGATCTCTTTTAGAAATAGTCCTTGAGAGTAGACATAGTCGTCATTAGGTTCAGTTCTTGATGGAGATGGTGTGGCTGGTTTTGAAGCTTTAGGAGATGGAGGAATGCTAGAAGAAGTAGATGTGATATGTGAACCACCACTAGACATGGATTCCTGATATTGATCATGCTTGAGATCATTATCTTCACTAGATGATTCATTAGGATTTCCTATTTCGATTATGCCATCATCTATGAGATCTTGGATTTTATGTTTCAACTCCATGCAAGATGAAGTTTTATATTCATTGTGTCAATGATATGCACAATAGTTACTCAAGAATATTTGTCCACATGATGTCGCTTGAGGTAATGTGATGAGATCATTATGAAGAATTTTTTCCAATGCTGATTCATAAGTTTGTCCTAAAGGAGTAAAGTTTTTCTCTAAAGGATAAGTGGACTCTTCTTGACTTAGGAGTAAATATTTTTCATGTCGTGCAAGGTCTTCCTCTTGCATATAGAGAAGAATCTCATCTGAATCTATCATAGATTCCCCTTCACTCTCTTGATCAAAGATAGGTTGGTCATAAAATTTTTCTTGATCAAAGATTGGTTTACTGTGCTTAGATACCTTTTTGCTTGATGAGGACTTATTGAATGGTGTATCTTTTTCTCCCTTTAATTCTTGGATTTCAGATTTCAATGTTTCAAGTTGTTTTGATAG
>MU223230.1:1654705-1669199 GCA_018584345.1 Thuja plicata | reverse complement strand
AGGCATAAAGCCGCCACCGGCGGGGCGGAGCTGGGGTGGCGGGTTCCGGGCGCGGTCGGCGGAGCACAGGACATCCCGGCAGAGAGCCACCGCGGGTGGCGCGAACAGGTGCCGGGGGAGAGCCACCATGGGTGGCGTGAACAGAGGAGCGGCGGGGGCCGCAGACCAAATGAGCGGCGCGGGCCGCGGAACAAGCCGGAGGCGGCGGGGCCCGGGAGGTGGGCGGCAGGTGGCCGCTCGGCGGCGGGGGCGTGCGGGCGGCCCTCCGGCGGTGCGGCGGCGGCAGGATCCATTTCGCACTGTCTACATTTTTTTTAAATGCCAAAACCTTAATAAAATAAGATTTTTTTAATATTTTTCTCGAAACCCGTGTCCGTACGGCCCTCAGGAGGCCGAAAAAATTCCCCAGAGGCCCCGGTAGCCAAAAAGGTTAAAATTTATATGTATTTCGACTCTCCCGGGCCTTGTGGACGCAATGGCAGAGTCCGTTTTGGCTCAAACAGCTCTGAAAAATAAAGACCCCCCCAAAATCATAGAAAAATGCCAGAAAAGCCACTGAAGACTTCAAACCCTCTGTGCTTCAACAGAGAATGAACAGCCAGCAGCAAGATGGCTCTGATACCATGTTGTGATTGCTAAACTGCAATACAACCAAGATCACCTGCATGCAAAGAGTATTACGAGACAGAAGCAAAAGACAGAAGAGAGAAGGATCTAGAAAGCTATGGCGGCCGATAGGCCAGAGACTGAAAAAGCATGTTGACAGAAATAATCTTCTATATTCAACAAAAATGAAATTACAATCTCCTTATGAATTACAAAGTGGTCAATCCTTATAAAGGATACCGAAACCCTAAAAGGGAAACAACTAGGAAATAGAAACTTCCTAAGTCTAACTTAAGCTAAGAGTAGATAACTAATAATTAACTGATTTAATTATTAGCAATACTCGACTACTCTAACACATGCATGGAGCAAAGGGGTCTTTTAATGTTTAAATACCCAAACGTAAAGAAGATGTTTTGAAGTAATATGTGACAATGAGCCTGCGGCTATGAAGTGTGATTAAATTGGAGATATTAAAATTGTTAGCGCAGCATATAAAATCTATACAAATTTAAAACCCAAAATTTTACAAAAATTTTCAATTCACCCTCGACATGAGTACAGGTCTCGGCCCGCATGCAGACTGTCTTGGTTTGTGTGTAGATGGTCGAACAACCTCTGTTTGTAAAATTTTTTTGCCACAGAATCAATTTTGCCTGAGCATAGATGTGTTTATAGTCATTTTTAACCGAAATGATGTTCCAGACGCAACCATGGACTCAGATTTTGCTCAAAGTGAACACAAAACAAAATTAAAATAGAAGTCAATAATGAGGCCTAAAATTGATTTTCAACCCCACGGTGGGCACCAGAAATGTACGTGCTAAATGTGGGCCTCCGATTTAGCAGAACACTTCAACATGGTCATTGCTCTTTAGCTGCATATAGGAATAAATGTGGATTCATTCATCCTGCATGTATGAAAGAATTGACCTGTTGCCTTCTAGAAGGTAGGAGTATGAGCTTGCTCTCAGGTCATTGCAAGCTCAGTGACTACACCGAAGACCTAAACAAAGGATTTAAAAACTATGCTAAATGATCTAAGATAGTTATGCAGATGCAATTAATCAAAAGCTAATTAAGATCCAGTTTTAGAGCACCAATTAATGTGTGTAAGATTGATTTTAAAACACCAATTGAAATGTGCTCTAAGATTAGATTTGAACATTAAAACAAAAATAAAAGCTATGCTAAGAATGCAAGAAGCTAAGACAAAAATGTAGCATAATAACTTTAATTAAAAGATTAGGATCCTTTGTGAGGAAAAAGAGTTTCTCTTTTATAGAAATCTCTCTCGAATCGACGGTCGAGATCGAACAAAAAGAGTGGCTCAGATTTGATTGAAGAAGCACAATCCATGTGCAAGTGATTTGATTGGTCGAGAGAGTCAGTTGACTGAACTGACTGATCAGTTATTTTAGAAACTTCCAAAATCAGTTCACAGTTAACTAAAATGTTTCCAAAATGATAAATAGTGGAGAATCAGTTAACTGAGTGGAACTGGATTTTTTCCATTTTGATAATCAGTCAACTAGATTTGATGATGTCATATGCATTTTTAATAATTAAATTGATTTTGAATGCACATTTATGGTTTTATAATTAATTTAATTATTTTTTGATTTAGTTGACAATTTTTTAATTTTTATTTAATTAATATGTCATAATATCAATTAAATAATTAACATAATGTTTATTTGCCAATGTAATGTGATTTTAGGAATTAATTAATTAATCAAGTACGATGATTGATTAGGACCTAGGGTTTAGGTCAGATCAGTTTGAATTCGATAATTGCATGTTTGATTTAGGACTTAGGTTTAATCAAGATTAGGGTTTCTTGATTAAATGCTGAGATTGGGGGTCTAGGGTTTATGTGACCATTTTTAGGTGATTACACATTTGGCAAGTGGGATACAAAAAGATTGATTAGTAGTTTGCAAAAGAGTTTGTTTATTGCTAGTGTCTTGGACAAACAAATCTTCTTATAAAACATCTTGCAAAGATGTGTTAAGCTAGAAAAATCATGATAACATAGATCAAAATCTGAAATTAAATTTTTTATGAACCAAACAGAAAGTGTTGAAAGTCAGTTTGGAAGAGATGAAAAATAGTTAATAAGCACTGCAGAAAAATTTTACACGAATTGTCTTAACTATGTATAAGTGTTATTTTACTGTGAATAAGTGTTGTTTAGAAGATGTGTAAGCATTTTTTTGTAGATGTGTAAGTGTTGTTTAACACTACATAAGAGTTATTTAGAAGATGTGTAAGTATTGTTTAATAGTGCATAAGCATTGTTTATTAGGTTTGTAAGCACTGTTTAGTAGATGTGTAAGCGTTATTTAACAGTGGTAAGTGTTGTTTAACAATACGTAAGTGTTGTTTGGCAGACATGTAAGCATTGTTTAACAGTACATAAGCATTGTTTAGAAGACCAGTAAGTGATGTTTAAAAGTGCGCAAGCACTATTTAGTATAGGTGTAAGCATTGATTAATAGTACATAAGTGTTTTTTAGCATATGTGTAAGAATTGTTTAGCAAATGTGTAAGCGTTGTTTAACATTCGTAAGTGTTGTTTAACAGTGCGTAAGCACTATTTAGCAGACGTGTAAGCATTGCTTAGTAGATGTGTAAGCAATGTTTAACAGACATGTAAGCTTTGTTTAACAGTACGTAAGAATTGTTTAGAAGATGTGTAAGCACTATTTAACAATGCGTAAGCGCTATTTAAGAGTGTTTAAGAGTTGTTTAGCAGATTTTTAGGCATTGTTTAACAGTGCATAAGCACTTTTTAGCAGATGTGTAATCATTTTTTAACATTGTGCATCCTCAAAAATGTATAACAAGCACTAAATAAAGTTTCTAAAGTGTTGTTCCAGAACTTATCACTATGTCTGAACCTGCACATGAAATCTACAAGAAAAAAGCTAAAAGCTAGGAACATGAGGTCCCACTAGGGGTGCCAAAATGTCTATGAGGAATTCTACAAAACATTTTGGGATCAAGCGTAAACATGCAATCATTAGTGGGTTAGCACATGCAGATATCAAAACATGCAATAACTTGAAAACAATAAGAAATCCTACATAACATTGGATTAAGCATAAAACAATTTTTTTCACCCTATTTAGACTTATTTGGTTTTCTTATAAAAGGAAATGTGGATGCTCTCTCTCTCAAAAACACAAATAGAAAATCTCCAAATGATAATGCTTGTTTTATTGTGGATGAAAAACTAGAGTGCAAAGCTAATGGATAATGAAATAGCTTAAGAACTAGCATGAAGAAGCTAGTCTCAAGCTTTCCATAATGATTAAATGGAAATACAATGCTAAACTAAGATAGTATGCAAGATGCAAACAAGATTCATTTACCAAGTTACCATAGCATATGATATCTAAATGGATTAACAAAATAACTAAGAATATGAAAGAAAACTATGAGGTTCTAGAGCTAAAATAACATGATAACAATGCATAAAAATGAGAGATGAAATGCAAGAGGAGAAGGCTTATATTTATAGATTTTTTGGAGGGAAGAGAAGGGCTTGGATGAGGTGGCACCTATGTGGAATCAAAATAGGATCCACATAAGGGACACATATACTTGGAAAAGGGGTCAATTTTGAGCATTTAATGCTTGAGTGGCTCAAGGTTTACTCACACATGTGTGAGAAACCTTGGAGAAATGAGTGGGGGACAGGTTGTAAGAGCATTTAAGGAATTTGGTTGAATTCCCTAGGAAGGGTTTCTCACACATGTTTGAGAATTACATTAGGACTAAAAAGGTTAGGAATCACCTTTTTAAGTAGGATTAGTGTGTGCTTAAGTGGGGGAGTCATTAAGAAGAATAGGTAGGGTAGGTGGTGCAGGAGCACCCTTAAGGTCTACTAAAACATCTTAACTATTTTGGATTGTAGTTTGGTTTGGCCAACCATCCAAGAATAAGGACAAAGTATAACTTCTCTAGTGTGTGTTTGAGGTGTGGGTTAGGTTTGAAGAGATTAGGGTTGTGTTGTTTGAGTCTAGTTGATTCTAGGAGTCTAAGGCCTAGAAGTCAACTCAAAAGTCAAAGAGTTGACCAAAGTCCCAAATTGGGAAGATTTTTAATGTTTTTTTATTTTCTAACCATTTGAGGTCAATTGGTAAAGTTTAGAATCAATTAGGACACTCAAGTTGTGAAAATGACAATTTTGACAAAAGTTGTCAAAGTTGTCATGACAACATTTCCTAGATTTTAGGAATCGGCCATTAGAGTGCCCAAATCCAAACCAAATGGTCTAGACAGATGGGATAGGAATATATAAGGTTAATCCAACCCTAATTTTTTAGTTATTTTTCATTTTGTACGGACTGATCAGTAGGAAGGATCAATTTATAGTGTGTTTTTGTGATAGAGCCATCATCCATCACTTTATTGGATTGAATGGACTGAATGAATGATTGAATAGTGTTTTAAATGTAATTTCCAAGATTTTTGTGGTGTTAGTTTAGTATTTTAGTCTTTCTAGTTAAGTTTTGTTAATTAATTTGTGTTTTGCAAGTTCATTGGCCAGTTTTGGTCCAGTCATGTAAAATTTTGGTTTTCTTGGAGTTCTCATTGTTAAAACTCCATGACCACTTGGAATCCATTAGAGCCTTGTATATACCCTATAAATATGGCTTTTGGAGTGTTTGTGTATGTGCAGGGGAAGTCCAAGAACTACCAAGCCCTAGGTGAGTGAGGAGCATTCTAGCTAGGGTAACTGGAAGCAACAATAACAATGGTGATTGCAGAGTGATTGGTATCAGACAATAAAGGTTGGGGAAGTGAGGAGGAATGTATTGAAAAACTTCTTGTGGAAGGAGAAGATCAGAGGAGCCCAACCGATCAAAGAAAGAATATCACATTACCAAACCAGTCTACATGTCTCCAAAACCCTTATTTTTAGGGGTTTTGTAGAAATCTACTGTACGGACACCATTAGGGTTTGAGACCTAGTGAATCCTCAAGGGAAGGAAAACCCCACAAATAATATCCAATTGGTTTTTGGTTTTGTTAATTTTTTGTGGGAGCAAGAACACATTTTCAATGTTTTGGAGGGCTAATAGGCCTAAAAAGCCTACAAGGGCCAAATAGTTGATTTTGGGTCTTGATTGGAAAATGGTTGAAGGGATCACCAAATTGGATTCATTCAAGTTTGAATAGGCCTAAGGGGAGTGAGAAATCCTAACCCTAGGTATTTGACACTATTGGAGTGTTTGGAGGCTTGTGAAGCCATGCTTGCAAGGAAGTGAAGAAAGAGTGAGAAGAGTGAAGTTTGAAGTCGGTGAGAAGTTCCTAGGAGGTTAGGGGATTAGGAAAGAATCCTATAGATAGGGTAGAGAGTGAGAGACCCTAAGAGAGACCATTTAAGTTCTTGGAGAGAGCTAGAAGCTCTATGAGAGGAACCTCCTCATCAGTAGGGTAGGGTAGGAGTGGAGTAGACATCTAGCTAGGATTAATAGGTATTCATGCTAGGCTTAGATTAAATATTCAAGTTAGATTTGAATTTAATCATGGTTTAGAGGAATTCAGAATATGGAGGATTTTAATAAATATAAATTTATTAAAAGGGGAATTTTGAGGAAATGTATTTAAATAAAATACATTAGGATAGTATTTATATCGTATGTAAATACTAAGGATGAAACTATTTAATTGATTAAATTAAATAGTTAAATGAATAAAAGAGAATTAATAATTAAATTAATATTTTTGGACATCTATAATCCCAAAAATATGTTCCCCAAGGACATGTGAAAATTGTCTTGGATTAATCTTCATGAGAAATTCTAATTTGATTATAACTAGAGAAGTCATCCATCAGTGATAGCATCTCATATCCAACTGTCATGTCTACTATGGTATAAATATTTGGTAGTAGAAAGTCATCTTTAGGGCATGCTTTATTCAGGTCATGAAAATCTATGCATATTTGATTCCCCTAGTGTGTTTTCTAAGAGGTAATAAATTAGAAATCTAAACTGCATATTTGATTGGTCTGATGAAACCAACATCCCGTAAGTTTTTCAATTCTTCTTTTACTAGAGAGTTATTTGAGGATGCATTTTTTCTCAATTTCTGCTTCACTGGTTTTGCACCTAGTTTTAGTGGCAAGTGAGCAATGAATAATTCTAGACCTAGGCTAGGCATATTTTCATAGGACTAGGCAAAGTTGATCTATCTTTCAAGAAAGAATAGATCACAAATTCATCTTTTTCTTCTTTTGATAATGAGTTTGCAAAGTGTATGATTTTGTGATTATTTGGCATTCCCAAATAGATTTCTTCTTTCATTTCAATCAATAGTGTTTACTTTTCTTTCTGTGGGAGTATGTCCAATATTCCATCCTCGGGCACTACAAAGAGTTTTTCACCCTTGGATACATCCTTTATTGTTCCTTTTTCACAGTCTAATGGTGCCTTTCATTTTTCACCAGAAGACCTAATTTTTTTTTTTTTTTCAATTTTTTTTCAATTTTGCAATTGGAAGAAGGAGATGAATCCCCAAAAGATGTTGTGGCATCAAGATCAATGGTGAATCCTACTTTGTGATCACTACATGGCATGCTTTCTTGAAGCTCAAATAATTCCATTCTTGCTTCATCATTTTCAAAGCGATCTAAGCTTGGTGGTCCTTGTTGATCCCAATTTATCAGTTAAGGGTATATTAAAGGGGTGTCATCATCGGTATTTCATATGTTCTAGAGCCATGTATAAGGGAAAATATATAAATATCAGTTACATCATTTTTATTGGCTTCGTCCCCAGAAACATCTGGGCTAGAATCCTAGAAAGTTTTGATCTAGGCTTGAGGACAGGTCTTAGGAGGGGGTGTATCATTGACATATTTATCTTTGATGGGTAGATCATTAGGATTAGTAAAGACACAATCATGTTCATATGAGCTGTAGGAATATGAATTCCATTCCCACTCATTGGAGTCGGTAGTTTTAGGATGGGTATCCTTAGATGCCTTGTCATCATTGAAAGCGTTCACATTTTCACACAAGGTCAACTTAGTACTCAAAGAGCCAATTCACAAAGGTTTAAATCCATGTCCCAGATTAGGAGGTCATCCTTGTATAGTAATATGCTCAACAATTCCTTTTTTATGTGTGCCAATACCACTACAACCATCATATCCTTTTTCTACATGATTGTGAACTTTGGTCCCTACTTCTCAACAAGTATCTGAGTGGGTTCTTGTTCTTTTTCTTGTTCATCTTTGTAAATCCATGTAGATGTTTTTTCATAAACATTTTCTTCATGTAACCCTCCACATCTTGTAAATGTAGTGGAGGGGTCAATTTTCATAGAGGTCCTTGGTTGTTGTTTCTGCAATAGTCACATTTTTCCATAAGATTTTGGGGAAAGAGGTAATTTCCCAATGTGAACGGCTTGACCCATGGAATATTCTTTGAAACCTTTGTCTTCAATTTCCAATTTTCCCTTGATCATTTTGGTGATTTTGGATTCATCAACATATTTGGAATAATTTCTTGATGTTTCTTCACTATTTGTAGTTACCTGTTGCGCAGGAGTGTCTCTCAGATTGGCATAGAATTTAAAGGGATTAGGGTCTCTTGGGATAGCAATTTCCACTCCATTATGGAAAAACTTCAGGAATTTTTTTATAAGTAGATGGGATTTATTTCATAGCATGGATACATCATGTTGTAAGGAAGATCCAAATCCAAGACCTGTGGTAATGTGTTTTCAATAGTTGGACCAATTGTGATAGGAAATACAATGACTCCTTTGAAAGGGTGTTCACCATCATCATATTATTTGATTTTTATTCTTATTAATGGATCAATATCATCTTCAATGTAGTCCATACCTATGATAACTTTCAAGGTGCAAATATTAAGTACTTCTCCACCATCTATCATGACTCGTCTGACTTTACAATTGTTGATGAAAACTTCAAGGTGTAAGGGATCATTGTGACCGAGTCTATCTTGAGGGACATTGTTCAGAAAAATGTTAACATGTTGTGATGTAGAAAAGTTCCCTATGATTCCCTAAAACTGGGAACCATCAATTTCATTGGGAAAAATGGATTCTTTTAGGGATTTGTAAAGGATCTCTTTATGCTAAGGGGACATACGCAACAATTCAAGGATAGAAATCTATGTTGGGGTTCTACCAAGATGATTAACAAGGTTATACTCACTAGAGACCTTGGTTCTAGGAGGTTCTCTAGGCATAATGATCTTGGTGAGATGAGTAGTGACTGCACATTGAGGATTCTCATCTCTGATGGTAATAGTGGACACATCTGCATCTGACTCATAAAAATAGTTTATGGTATAATCAATGACCTACTCAGGTATAATTGACATTAGGATTTGATTTTGAATTTGAACTAGATGCTTTTCCTTTTTCATGGTCAGTCAAAGGCTCCTCCAAAATACTGTGATCATATTGGAGGAACCTATAGGAGGATCTACTTCGATTAAGTTTTGATCAATGAGATCTTGAACCAAATGTTTCAATTGAAAACAAGAAGTTGTTTTGTGACCTTTGGGTCGATGGGAGTCACAATATTTATTGTCATCCCAACAAGGGGGTTTCACTAATGGTTCATTTTTAACCTCAAGTAATTTAATGAATTTGTTTTGAATCAATTTTTTTAATATAGAATCAATTGGTTCACCCAATGGTGTGAATTATCTTGGAGGTCCATCCTTATTTCTTGGAGGTTGACGTTGTTGAGTTTGATGTGTGTCATTTGTTTTCTATGTTCAATGTGGTGCTTGAGTCAATGTTTGTGTGTTCATAGAATATGGTCCTTTAAGACTGATTTTTTATTTTTCTATATTTACCATTCATGCATCAACAACACCATTATTTGTAAAATTCTTTTTTTGAGACCAGAATTTTGATTTCTCATTTGAAGTGCTCGCAATGTTATTCTTTTTATTAATCTTGAGTACACCTTTTTGAACAAGAATATATTCAATATTGATTCCTTTTTTATGGGCTTCTCCAATGTACTTGGACTTTTAATTTTGATCTCATACATCATTTATGGTAAAATATTCTCAATGAATAAATATACTTGTTGTTCTTCCAGAATGTCAAATGGATATTGACTAGAAAGATTTCTCCAACGCAACAAGAATGTCATAAATGATTCTCCTATCTTTTCTTTGATTGCACATAAATTTATTAATGAGATTACATTTGATATGTTGAAATAAATGAGATATAAGCTTGTCTTTTATCTTATTCCAAGACTTTATGTTTCCAAGTAACTTAGAGTACCATTCCATTTATTATCCAACAAGACTATGAGGGAAAAGATGCATGAGATATGTGTCATCATAATTGAATTCAATGCGAGAAGTATAAAATTCTCTGATATGATCTATTGGGTTACCTTTCCCTCTATATTTATTTAATTTTGGTACTTCAAGATTTCTTAGAAAAGGAGGCATATACAAACTCTTTTTGAGCAGATTGGGACATAAGTCATGTTCTGTATAAGGTGTCTTCTTAAGTTTGACTTCTAATGCCTCGACTTGTTTTGTCAATCGCTTGAGTTGTTGCATCATCTCATCATTAGGTGATGGATCAGTAAATATTTCATTCATCTCGGGTTTTCCTCTTTGTCTATAAATTGTTCCTCATACGGGATAAGAATTAGGTTGAACTTGTCATGAGACTTTTGGAGTTTCTGCATCTGATGATTCTATGGATGTGACATCATGTTGTGCTATAATAGTAGTCTGAGGTTGACTTGATTCTATTGTTGAGATCTCTCCACTTGTTGTTGTAATATTGGATAAATAGTTTATTGATAATGTGGATGCTTTTTTCCATAATATTGTGGCACATATTGTGGTTGTTGCATAAACTATTGTTTTTGCAATTGTTGTTGCACTAGTTATTGTTGGTACACTTGATATACTTTTGGTGGGTATTGAACACATTGTATGATAGGATGAGATCCTTGACCCACTTGATATTGTTGTCCTTAAAACATTTTTTTTCTTTCCTTGTGTTCTTTTTGGTATCTCAATGTTGGAAATATATCACCAAGATTTGGAGCCTTAGGCTTTGGTGGTTTTGATTTCTTCCCTTGAGACATCATGTTAACTTGTTCTTGTTGAAATACATATGCTTGTTGTGTCACCTTTGGTGGAATCGGTCAAAATTTTAATAATATTTTTATTCTTTAGTTCAAGTGGTGCACTTGCCATAATTATAGTGGTCACACAAGATGAATTTGTCATTTTTACTATAAATACCCTTGGTATGCTTTTAATTGGTCTTTTAGATGATGTAATGGTTGAAGTACTCTCTTGCATTGTTGAATATGTTAACAATAAAGGACCACTTTGTTTCTTTTCTTCCAAAGAGGGTATATGTGGCATTCCCAAAGAAAATGAAAATGGATCTTCTGGTACTTTGTGTTGATTTATTTTCATATGTTTCTTGAAATCAAGTCTTAATATCCTTTGAGGATTTTCTTTGGAAGCATTATTAGTATCCACTATTCCTTGAGTAAGTGGTGATGTTGTGTTAAATAAGTGATTGATCATTGGTCCAAAGGCATCCTTTTGAGGAACTTCAATAGTTAATTCCTTCCATGGTTTCTTTTTTACTACTTTGCACTTGGTTCATCCAAGATTTTTCTTCCTTTTCCTTTTTCAAAAAGCAATAAAGGTTGAGTTTCTTCAAAATTATATTGTGTTTGATTTTGATCTTCCAATAACAATTGAGGATTCAATTTCTTTAACAATTTGAGATATCATTCTGGATCTTGAGTCATGATGTATTCCAATGTATTTCAAATTATCTTATCGTTAATAGCTTCATAAATTTTCTCTTTAGGTAGATCCTTAAGTGAAATGTAACTTGCTTATGAACCTTCCAAATCTAAAGAAGCATTTGGTGAGTCATTAGGTTCTTGTTCAAATTGTGATGGTATATTAGGTTGATCATAACCAAATCCAAGATTGTATGCTAGTACCATGTCTAAGGTAGATCCTTGTTGCAAAGATGTTTGAAGGGGTCAATCAAATTCAAATATTGATTGGCATTCCTCTTGAGGTGTTGGTGGAACACTACCACATCCTGGTTGCATAGGTTCAAAGATTGGTTCAAATTTTGGTGGAGGCCCCTATTGAATCATGTCATAACTTGGTGAAGTGTTTGAGGGGTACCCCATGTTACATAGGTCACTTCTTTGTCTCATATTAGAAGATTTTTTTGCGGTGGTAGGAACTTGCAAAAATATGACATGTCTTGGGTTATCTTTGTTGGAGGTTTCATATTAATTAGATCAACTTGTTTGGTTTTAAATATGACACCTTGTCTTGGATCAAATGGTGATTGTGATTATCCTTGTGATGTGAACATAGGTTTATAAGTATCTTGTTGCCTTTTAGATTCTTGGGACCGTGTAAAAATGGGCATGATGTCTATATGCAAGTACAAGATTATTTTGGCTTTTTAAGAGACTTTGGAATGAGAATGCAACCTAAGGTGTGGAAAGACTTTTTTTGGAATGATGTGAAACTTAGGGGATATGAAAATTCAATTTTTTTTTTGGATTTTTTGGATTTTGAATAACCATGCAAAGCAAACTGAGGCTTATGCAACTATGTTTTTGGGATTTTTTACTTTGAAAAATCTTTGTAAAATGCAAATCTAAGAGTATAACCTTAGGAAATTGAATAAGGACGAGATAAAGATAATTGGATAAAGGGACTAATTCAAATCCACCATGAAAAATATATATTGACCAAATGATAGAGGGACAAATAGGATAAAGGGACAAAGGGACAAGGTCAAGATCCTATTTTCAATAACACAAGGAAAGACTCTAGGATTTGGATTTTTGTGGGATTTTACAAAGTTTTGAAAGCTTCTAAGTGAAAAATGAGGACTTGTGCAAAATGGAATATAGTGAGGACATATAATTAAGACTAATTACAAGGATTAAAATTGAAAATGCAAAGGGACTAATGCAATGCATGCAAAGGTCGCAAAGGGACTATGATATGGGGATGCAAACTGAGGATTACTATGTATGCCACAAGGCTCCCAAGTGAATGTTTCAAGATTCCATATGTTTACAAATTTTTAAGACAAGGTGTTTGTGACAAATTTAATGTTTAGGAATGATTTTGAAAATGTTTGAATGAAGTTTTAATGTGTTATTATGAGTGTTTTGAAAGTTTTTCTTTTAAAATTTGAAACACTCACACAAGACACATCAAGAAGAATGGCTTTTCTAAAAAAACAAACATGCACACCACAACCTAGGATGGAAAGGAATATATCCACCAAATTCTCACTTGAACAAGTTCAACCATGCGTACTCAGAGCGGACAGACTAGAAGCTTGGAGGAACGAGCTCCTCCTTACAGTGCACTCACTTCTCAGGCACGCCAAGCTTCAAATCCCAAGGGTCATAACTTTTCAAGGGACCAATGTCTCTACTAATAGCCATGAAATTGAGGGATGTCTTCAGGGTTTACCCCTATTCCAGTGAATAGAGGGTTTTATTTGGGCCACTACAACAAAGGTGTTTATTCAAGACATATGTTCTGAATATAAATTGTTAATCATACAAGGCAATGTGGTAGTGCAAGGGCTATTGAGACTTGTAGTCCCACGAATACTAGGTACAAGCGATCTTAGGCCTCCAAAATTTACATTTCAAGGAGGGATTTTATTATAGTGGGTTGGAAGAGGTTGAATTTTCCTTGTTCCCACTTGGGTCATTCCCTCTCACCGGCTATGCTAAAGCACTTAGGAGATAGGCCCTCTAAAAGAATGAATGAATTTATCTTCACCGGAGATCCGTGAAGGTGAGGGGAGAGGATTTTTTCATTAAACCTTAGAATAACAATATAAAAGCACTTCAAACACATAAACAAATTTGTTCCTTTTTAAGCACCAAATTGAAGTATTTGTTAGCTACTAAAAATAAGACATGAAATTTTTTTGAAAGAAAAAATGTCTTCATGAAACATCTTGTGTCAAACACATCATTAGTTAATGATCAAGTATTAATCCTATGATTGCCAAAATGTTGTACAGATCATCAATAATACAGAAATCATGTGTACCATTACCGATTTTATATACATAATGTAGTATGAGGAATTCTTCAATCCTTTGGGAGCAAGCTCAAACATGAAAACATTAGTAGGTTAGCACATCAATTCAAAATCACATGAAAGAGCAACCAAGCAACAAAGAACTCAACATAACATCAGATTGAGCTTAAAATAAGTAAATTGCACCCTATTACTACTTATTTGATTTTCTCTTGATAAAGATATGTAGGTGTGCTCTCTCAAACACACAAATGACATGAATCCCCAAGGCAATGCAACTATGGAATGCAAGCTTGGAATCAAAGAAGAAATTGAAGAACTAGTATGGAAAACTAGTCTTAAATCCTTCCCAAAAGATGATGCTCAAATTGATATGCAAGCTACAATATTGAAAGCTATGATTCAAGCACTATGCTATGTTATGATATGAGATGAGAACCATGATTCATTTTAACCAAAAAAGAACCTAGCATGTAAATATCTAAGTGATTTAAGCATAAACTAAGAGCATATGAAAACATGAAATCTAAAGATATGAACTTCTAAATGCGAAATAGCATGATAACAATGCAAATTGAGAGATGCAAAATGGAGAGGAGAAGGCCTCTATTTATAGAGTTTTTGGAGAGAGTAAGAGGTTTGGATGAAGTGGCACATATGTGGCATCCACATAAGAGCCACATAAGGGACACATAGACTTGAAAAGATGGCCAATTTTGAGTCAAAATTGACATTTAATATTGAGTAGCTCAATATTTCAAAAGGGGAGACAAAGTTGTAAGA
>MU223230.1:1624170-1652597 GCA_018584345.1 Thuja plicata | reverse complement strand
CTGTTCAATTTATATTATGTATACTAACCTAGTGCTTCTTCTCAACATTTATACCGAATCCTGAACCCTAGTAACAGTTCTAAACTCAAGCAATCTGAATGAATAAAGAGAACGCCCGATTGGAGTGTTGGAGAAGAAGACTGACCTTGAGGTCCTTCACAGTCTGCCAATTCTGAGTGAGTTGATCAGGGAGCCAGACTTCGTGAAGCTGTAAAGCGTCGGCTGGAAGGGAGAGAGAGGGAGCAGAGTTCTTCGCCGAGCTAAGGTCACCATATAAGTTGTCAATCTAGATTGAGGGAGTTATCAATCTAGAGCAGAGTTCTTCGCCGAGATTGAGGGAGGGAAGGCCCTTAATTCCCATGTGCGAGTATAGACTATAACAAATGAGCAACGTTTTCCTTTTTTTTTCTCTTATAACCCGCTACCGTCGCAATTGCGACGTCGTCGGGCTATAATTGAAAAAAAAAAGCCAAAAACACATTGCATTTGCCTGCCGTCGCAAATTGACGTCGCAAATTGACCCCTAATGTATTAGTGACTCCTTAAGGAACCTAGTGCACATACCGTGCCGACCATTTCAAGTATACATCCCTAGGTTGACAAGTTAAATGCACCTCATAACGGGAAAAATAGTCCTTAGATTGAATGAACCATTCCTAAGAAAGGCCTCGAGCATGATTATTATACACCTATTGTGAGGTGGTTCAGAGATATGGAGGGACTCAATCCAAAACTCTGCACCCACAGAATCTACATCAGTGATGGAAGCTTGCCACTTCATCAACCACAAAGGAGAATAAATCCAGCACTAAGAGAAATAGTTAAAATTGAGTTGTAGAAGTTGTTGGATGCTGGATTCATCTATCCAATCTTAGACAGCAAGTGGGTATCACCATTGGTAATTGTACCTAAGAAAGGAGGTAAGTAGAAGATATGTGTGGATTACAGAGATTTAAATAATGCTACAAAGAAGGACCACTTTCCTTTACCTTTTATTGATCAGGTCTTGGATAATTTGGCTAGAAAGAAATATTTTTCCTTTCTAGATGGATACAGTGGTTACAATCAGATAAGCATTGCGCCTGAAGATCAAGAAAAGACAATGTTCACATGCCCTTGGGGCACATATGCCTATTTGATGTTACCATTTGGATTATGCAATGCACCTTCTCCTTTCAGAGAGTTGTGATCAGCATCTTCGCTGATATATCCCATAATTGCATGGACGAATTCACTACATTCGGTGTCACATTTGAGGAAGCTCTGAAGAACTTGGAGAAAGTAATAATTAGATGTGAGGAACATAACCTGTCTCTCAACAGTGAAAAGTGCTTTTTGATGATGCATGAAGGAGTGGTGTTGGGACATTTTATCTTCGAAGCTGGAATCCAGGTAGACCCTGCGAAGATAAAGGTAATTCTCACACTCCCTATTCCTACAAAGAAAAAAGAAGTCAGATCTTTCTTAGGTCACGCTGGCTATTATAGGAGGTTTATCCAGAACTTTAGTCAAATAGCTAGTCCTCTATACAATTTACTTACCAAAGAAGCTAAATTTGCTTGGAAAAAAGAATGTGATGAATCCTTCCTGCAGCTCAAGTCACTTTTGACAACTGCACCAGTCCTTAGGGGTCCTGACTGGACTTTTCCATTTCACATTCATACATATGCTTCAAACTATGGTGTAGGTGTTTTCTTAGGACAAAAGACTAAAACCTTGAAAATGTAATCTATTATATCAGTAAGAGTCTACATGGACCAGAGTTAAACTATACAGTGACTGAAAAAGAATTGTTAGCAGTAGTTTATGCTATGAACAAATTCTGCCATTATGTGACTGGTTATCCTATCTTTGTTCATACTGACCATGCAGCAATTAAGTATCTCATGAACAAACCTGCCATCACAGGGAGGTTAGCAAGATGGCTCCTTCTTTTGCAGGAATTTGATATAACAATTATTGACAAGCCAGGGAAAGAAAACGTGGTAGCTGATAATCTATCAAGAATTCATTATGCTGAAGAAGATACCACTTTGATAGATGATGCATTTCCAGATGAACATTTGTTTCATATTGCTGTCCAAAATCCATGGTATGCAGATATAGCTAATTACCTAGCATCTAATAAAATGCCAACACATTTCTCTTATAAGGATAAGAAGTTGCTTGTAGAGAAAAGCTTCCATTTCTCTTGGATTGATAGCACATTATTTTATACTGGACCTGACCAAGTCATGAGGAGATGTGTGAGAGAAGATGAGACATATGACATTCTGCATGCATGTCATAATGAACCATGTGGAGGGCACTTTGCAGCAAAAAGAACAGCATAGAAGATTTTGACAACTGGCTACTATTGGCCTACACTTCACAAAGATACAGCAAGTTATACAAGTAAATGTGACAAATGTCAAAGAACGGGCCGACCAACAAGATCAAATGAAATGCCCTTAAACCCATAGGTGGTGGTAACACCATTTGATAAATGGGGCATGGAATTTATTGGCCCATAGACCCCCCATCCAATGGGAAGTCATACATTCTGGTGTGCACAGATTACCTAACCAAATGGGTCAAAGTCAAAGCAATGAAGCATGCCAGAGATCATAAAGTTGTTGAATTTCTGTATGAAGAAATTTTTACTAGATATGGCGTGCCAAGAGAACTTGTTACTGATCAAGGTACACAATTCACCTCCAATCTGATGATAGAGCTCATGAAGGAATATAATATCAGACATCGAAAATCAAGCCCCTATCACCCTCAAGCCAATGGACAAGCAGAAGTTACAAATCGGGAAATAGAAGCAATCTTAACAAAGAAAATTCATTTGCATCACCGAGATTGGAGCAGCAGACTATCAGAAGCCGTCTGGGCATATAGAACAACATAGAAGACCACCACAGGATTCACTCCATTCAAACTGTTATAGGGCAAAATAGTAATGCTACCGATTGAGTTTGAACACAAAACATTAAGAACAGCGCTTGAGTTAAATATTGATCTTCCTGGAGCACAGAGGGAGCGCTTGTTGCATCTCAATTCTTTGGATGAAATGCGCAAGTCTACCCTATAGTGCATAAAAATTGTCCAAAAGCAAAGAAAATAGTGGCATGATACCCATATTAAGAGTAAGCAGTTCAAAGTTGGAGATTGGGCATTGTTATATGATTCCAGATTCGAGGAGATACCAGGCAAGCTGCAGACATGATGGCTGGGTCCATATGAAATAAGCCATGTATTTACAAATGGAGCAGTCCAGTTGACCACAATTGACCATGTACACTTCAAGCTACTTGTCAATGGACATATATTAAAGTTGTATCACTAGCCACAGATGAAAGAGGGCTTCTTGCAACAATTCAACTAGCCAGTTTTAAAGGATCAACAAGTAACACTTCCTGCAGCGTAGGGTGTCAACCTTCCTTCTGCAGCACTTCAATAAGAATTCCTTCGAAGCATGACCATAATAAAAGCTTTATGTTTACATAAAGTTCAAATTCTCCATTCACTTTCTACATTATTCTTTTTCAACCCACTTCATTTCTTAATCTTTCATCCACCCACCTTCCACATCATCATATTTTAATGCTTTCAATAAAAGATCATGTGCTGATGCATGCTGTCTGCTGACATCATCATTCCACTCTCGCCAATCTTTCTTGGCACGTGCAATGATCAATTAATAGGTACAAGCTTTTCAAATTTATTTCCATTTTTAGCGCATGTATTTAGTTGGTTATATCGAATACTGCAATAAATGTATAGCTGCCACCTTAATCCAGTTCCATACCTTCTGCCAAGTCTGACAAGTGAGGACACTTGTAAATATTTCTTAGGGGGTAGGGAAGTGTGCCAATTTCTAAAAATGTCATTTCCATTTACTCGTTAAGATCCTCAAATCTGTACTTCAGCATTGTCTTAATTAAAATCCAGCTGCTGCATCACACAAGTGTCAAATGTCGTACCTTTATTCTGAATAAACCCCAAACTATCAGACTAGATGTGACCTAGTATTAAAACCATGACATAACTATCGCTCACATGAATATCTATGATTCATTCTGTTAAAGTACATTATTATTTTTCATATCAAGAATACCGAAAGAATGTGAAAGAGGGTTTGTGGTTTTACAAGAGGTAGTCTGAAATTCAAAAGAGAAGAAGGTAATTATCAAGAACAAAGCAGAGGTTGAGCAAAGCAGAGGTTGAATTTGGTAAAAATGGGGGGCCAATTGTAGTGGCATGAACCAATGGTTCATGGTATTTTACTATCTGATATTGAGGCAGTGAGAAGATTTAATGCCTGTGGATGGCTGGGGTATTTCTTAAAATTGATGAAGTTCAATGAGGAAGCAACATGAGAATTTACAAACACATTTGATGAGGGCCAAGAAACGGTATGGGGGTTGATATTCGTTGCAACAGAGGAGCGAATAGCAGAAGTTACCAGTTTTCCAGCAGCAGGGGAACATTATCCCAATGCCCATGATGCCAGGTCAGCCAGGGCTCAATTCACCCTACCAGGAGACCCTCCATTGGAAATCACTAAACAGGGATGCAAAAGGATGTCCATTCCTCCACCATACCAGGAGTTGGCTACACACATTATAAGGTATTTCACCTGTGAAGGGTGATTCTCTAATTTACATGCGCATCATTTTAAGCTTCTTAGTTATGTATGACATAATAACCCAATGAATGCACCCAATTTTTTGTTTAATATGTTGTGCATTAGTGCCGAAGAAACCCAGAAAGGGAAAGACAACTCTATTACTCACCATGCCCTGATTAAATTACTCATAGAAAGATATCTTAGGGATGCCTCCCCTATGACATGGGCAGAGTTTGTCCATCATAAAACCCTTCAGCCTTAAATTGCCCCTAATGTGCAAATTAGCCAAGATAATGCAGTTTCCCCTGATCCAGTTGCCGAGCAAAATAACCAAGGGGCAAAAACTAAAAATATACAAGAAAATGTGCCTTTAACCGCTCACATGAGAAATATACCTACTGCCACCCAAACCAAAGGAAAACCAAAGTTAGTAGGAGAAACTTCAGTTCCTATAGCTGAACCACAAAACCCTCAAGTCTCAAGAAAGAAGAAAATGAAGTCAGTTCCTGCAGCCACTACTCCTGCAGCAGAGAAAACAAAAAGGGTTAGTAAGAAGAAGGCCATATAAGTTGAGGAAATTCCTATAAGAAGAAGTTTTAGGATGAGAGGAAAGACTCCTAAAGCACCCATGAAAGCCAGCCCTCTTCCCTCAAACACTCTGAGGAGGAAACTCCTATTCATATTGTCCCGGATGATTCTCCTAGCCAGTCTGAGATTCCTGACATTCCTTAAAATCTAGAAGAGGAGTGTGAAGATGAGCCAAATGTATGTTAAAAATACCAAGGAGTCAGTCATCAAGATGTTCCAACTCGTGAGGAAGAAACCCCTATAACCCACCAGCTGACTTGCACAAGAAATGCCTTAGTTTCCTATAAGCGAACTTGGTTAATAAAATTCCTAGAGCAGTTATGGAGAGAACAAAGAAAGAAGAATCACCAAGATCAAAATAGTGGTTTGATTACTTTGCAAATGCTTCTTTTCCAGTTGTATAATAAGCATGTGCTGAAAACCACTCTATATGGAGAAGAGAAAAATAAATTGTAGAAAGTAATAGCAGAACAGGGAAAGGAAATTACAGAATTGAAAGATCAGTTGGCAAGACAGAAACAGAGAATGGAACATGCCCTTAAGCTGATTAACCAAGTAATTGCTTATAGACCTCCACCTAGGGTTTATACTATCTGTCTCAAAGAACAATTCCTTCTATTTTAGTTGATGATGACCCTCAAGGATGTAAACGCAGAGTTCAAATCAGCCCAGGAATTCTATGGTTTATACCAGACACTTCCATCTTGGCAACAAAACCTACTCTGTGAGTTGTATGTGCATAATTTCATTCATCCCAACAGAGACTGAATGGAATCCCCTGCCTTACATAGGGGATGTACACCTAAGGGCCCTGTAGTCATGGATGCACAACGAGGCTAACTATGATAGACAATTGGAGAATTACAAAGAACTTGAGAAAACATAACCCCTACCCTTAAGAGCAAAAAGTAGTCAACCAGAAGTATTCCTGAGGGATTGGTTCAGATTGACATATGGGAATGTTAAAAAGGAAATCAGAGATAAAAAATTTAAACTCAGAGCAGATGTGTATGCAGAATATGACAGCATGTCCTATTTTGTCTTCCAAAGAGCCTTAACCGATGCCAGAAGTAGATGGGGTAGATTATCAGAGGTATTCAAAAGATCAGAACCACACATCCCCATTAACCTTGAAGCAGCTATACACCGGGCACCAAAATACATAGCGCTAGGTAGGCAAATTAGGAAGGAGCTCTGGTGTCCACTCACAATGTAGCCGCCCATGCTTCTTTGGCCCTTGTATGATATCAACACTACCAGACTTGACAGGCTATAGGAAGATCACAGAAGGGAAGTTTGAGAAAGAACAAGAGGATTCTACTACTCCTTCAAAAGCCAGAGGCGAGGAAGAACTGAAGTTGGTGACTTTAGGTCAATTTGTAGAAGGTGCAATGCTTGAGGATAAGCATTTGATTAACCAAGGGGCAGATGATAAGGCCAAATTATTGCCTTTGTTTTGTACAATTTGAAATACTCTGTTCTAGTTTTTGACAAAACATTTGAGAGCCTAGCCAGTCAAAACTTGTGATAAAGTCAAGATAAAACTGATAAACCATGGGTAGATGTTTGTGACATATTTTACTAATATTATACATATAGTGCAGTATTTCATAAAACCATTAGAATATATGTTCTAATATCTGGATATTTAATTTGATTAAGCTTGTTGCATGAATATTTATGCATCTTAACTAACTTGACAGGAGAGAAAGCGGCTGGAGAGTGGTTGACAGCATTCAAGGAGGACTGTTGAGGACCAGCTACGGTGGAGTTATCATTATAGCACCAGGAAACATGGCTGCTACAATGGAGCCATTATTCTAGGATGCGGGGATATAGTGTGCCTATATTCCCTCTGCACTTTATTATGTTGAACTGGTCGCTCGAGCTTTATTACCCACACCGCGGGCTGTTGCATTTCCATTTTCTTCTCCGACATGTTTTCAGCAATGATAGTTTCTTTTCTGTTTTGTAATAAGTGTTCGATCCTCCATATATAAGGATTGGACCGATAGTTTGAGGTTAGCTAGAAAAGATAGATACAGAAGTTTTTGGAAGAAAATTGTTATACAGCAATCTATTTCAAGTTCCATGTATTGTTTCTATGTAATGAGTTTTTGAAATGCAATGAAGTAGTTCTTGGTTTACGTTCTGTGTTAATAGTTTAGCAGAAACTGACCAAGGGGGCCCACTTGGGAGGTGGAATAGGTTAGAATAGAATAGATTTCATTTCTAGCATTTCCAGTATTTCAGATAGAAGATACAATTTCTTCCTATAGCATCGTACCTTGTGAGTGTTCCTGCAACATCTGCAAGAATAGTTATAATGGATGTTCTAGGCTGAAAGTATAGGTTTAAGTAGAGTTGCAATTTCTAGCATTCTTTTTAGTAAGGAGATAAATGTATTCTTTTCCTGCAGCACTAGTGTAGGTTTCTTTTATGTATTTTTACCTTCCTGCAGCGTAAGCACAATGACTCCTTAAAGAACCTAGTGCACATATCGTGCTGACTATTTCAAGTATACATCCCTGGGTTGACAAGTTAAATGCACCTCATAATAGGAGAAGTAGTCCTTAGATTGAATAAACCATTCCTAAGAAAGGCCTTGAGCATGATTATTCCACACCTATTGTGAGGCGGTTCAACTTGTATAGAAGAGGTCTTGACAGTACTCTCTTTAGGTGCCTAGAACGTGACAAGTCTGAACATGCACTAAAGGAAGTCCATGAAGGTATCTATGGGTCTCACTCAAATGGTCTTTCGTTAGCTAAGAAACTCCTACGGGTAGGATACTACTAGCCCTCCATGGAAAAAGATGCTATTCAATTTTCCAAAACTTGCAAGAAGTGCCAAACTCATGCAGTAACCTGACTCATGCTCCCACGCCTAAGCTATTACCTTTTATCACCCACTGGTCATTCCACTAATGAGTCTTTTATCTAATAGGTAAAATATATCCCTCCTCATCCGGTGGACAAAAGTTCATTATCACTGCAACATAATAATTTACAAAGTGGGTTAAAATATTTCCCCTCATTAAGGCAACTGGAAAACAAGTATCTATGTTCATCCTGAACTATATCATCTCCAGATACATGATACCCTCCTCTATTATCATTGACAATGGAGGACAATTTAAAAACAAAGATATGGGTGAATTGTGTGATAAATTCAAGATTACTCAACACTATTCTTCTATATACTATCCTCAAGGGAACGAACAAGTTGAGGCCTCTAATAAGAATATAATAAAAATTCTGCACATAACAGTAAGTAAATTGGGGAAGGATTGGCATCTTCAACTCAATCCTACCTTATAGTCTTATAGAAATAGCATTCGCACACCCATAGGGGCGACACCATTTTCCTTGGTATATGGCATAGAAGCTATACTGCCCATTGAAGTAGAGATACCATCACTCCAAGTCTCCTTGCATGGACTCATAACTGATGAAGACTATCAGATTTCCAGAATCAGGAGCTTGAGTTACTCGATGAAAGAAGAAGAGAAGAATTTGGCCACCTAAGGGTCTATCATAAAATAATGTCTAGAGGTTACAATAAGAAATTAATATGTCAAGAATTCCAGGTTGGAGATCTTGTACTCAAAGAAAATCCAAAGAATCAACAACATCGCGATCAAACGGGAAAGTTTAAACCCAACTGGATGGATTCCTTTGTGATCACTACAGTTTTTAGCTCTAGGGCCTATCAATGGTCAACTCTAGAAGGGGAAAATTTTACTGACCCCATCACCGCACTCCACCTGAAGAAGTTCTACAGCTAGACATTCTGAGCGGAACCTGTACAGAGAAAATGATCCTGAAAAATATCGAAAACAACAAAAAGTAGAAAAGCCAAAAACATTTGGAAAAAGTCCTCAAAAAATTATCATCATGGTGAAAACCTGGCAAACAAGAACCTTGATGGATCAATAAAAAAAAGAGAGAGAAAAATACAAAAAAGAGAAAAAAATACAAAAAAAATCAAAAAATACAAAAAAATCAAAAGAAAAAAAAATTTAAAAAAAAATTGAAAAGAGAAAAATTCCCTCAATGAAAACCTAGAAACAGGCGCCTTGGTAGCAAAAATAGCAATTTTTCCAAGTGGTGAAAACCTAGCAACAAGCGCATAATCAGCGCTCCATTTATCAATGTGTCGCTTGACTATTTTGACCTTGTGCAAGTAGTGAAGTTAGTATTTTAAGTTTGAAAATGATAGACCTCTTGTGTATTAGGGTCATCTCTTGGTTCTCAAGTCAACATACCTTGTCAGTTGTCATGATCATCACCATTAGCTACTTGGGTCTTCTAGTAACCAGATAGTTTATCACTAAGATCACTAGTGTTTTTCAACACCTTAATCAATCAGTGTTTCTTAACACTACCTATTTGGACACATCTATGTTTTTCATCACACTTCAGATAAAATGCTCAAAAACTTGGCTCATCACAAGCACAATGGTATTTCTCAACAGCCATGCAGACACCTTGCACAGACTGAATGTTTGCTGAAAGATTTTTTCTTTTTGAATATTGTGTGTTATCAATGAATTTAATGTTATTTTCTTTGATTTATGCCTGTTGGTGTGGTACCAATGATCCTTAGTGTTAAGTGAGTAGGGTGTATGTGGTAAGAGCTCCCATATCTAGGTGGCTAAGCCTCACAGCCCTTGATTCTACTTCCTTGCATGCTAAGGTGAGGTTGGAACTATCTCCTTGCTTGTTAATCTGTCTGTTTACGAAAGGACGCACTCATGGTTATCTTGGCTCTGAATACCTTGATACTAGTGTCTCCTTGCGATATCAACTAGAGACAATGTTCAAGTCATCCTAGTCCTTATACCTAGATGCTTATGTTGTTTCCCATATTTTATCCAATGAAGTTCATACTCATATTCTTATGGTCGCAGTGGCACTAGTAAGGGTTGTAATGACTCTGATGTCCCAACCGCATGATGATGAAAATAGGGACTACCAGAATTAGTGACTTGACTACTCATGTTGTGTAGGGTGCACATCATTCCTAGGCTTGCATTATAGCATTATAAAAAATCAAACACAAAGAGGTGCAAGAGGGAACTATCCCTCCAATCATTTAATCCTTTTTTCGAAGCGAACAACTACATGTTATCTCCTTAAGGTTATCTCTATGCAAAACAAACAGTCAATAGCAACAGAACATGATATTACCCATCGTAATGAACAAAACATTAGGGTACAAGCGTGTCATGTATGATCCTACTACACATTATGTTATGCACCAAGAACTACTCAAAGCAAAGATATGTGATGATAATATACACAGAATTCAACAATGCCAAGTAACAACACAAGACAATAAACTGAGAACAAGGATGATCATATATATATATATATATATATATCATAATAGTCTTAATGTGTACAAAAAGGGGTGCTCCAACAAATCTCGAGAAAAAATGTGCATCCTTGATGTAGATGAGTCATATACAATCACATGGGTCTCAAAAATAAAAAAAAGGATAAGACAAGAAGGGGATCATCAGGTCTCGCTCTATCTTGGGCTGGAGTAGGAGGAGCATCTTATCTAGGTGGAGGGCCTTCTCCCTCAAATTATGTCAGAAACTATGAATATGGTAGCACCTACTGTGTTACAAGAACTGCAATGCTATATGCCACCACATAGTAGGCCTCCCTATTGGTCTAATGTGTGATCTCCCTCTGGAGAGTAGAGCACTCACATGCGAATCCTTGGATCCTCTCATCTTGCTCAAAAATGACATGATCTCACTCTGCTATTTATGCCTGAGACATTGTTATCTATGTCTCCAACACTCTGACTTGCCCTCTCGATGTGCAGCTCATATCACTTGGAGTTTGATCTCTCTGTAATCCCTACTCCTCCTCAGCCTGTGCAGCCTTGCACTGACAAAGTTGTCAAACTACCTGACTGAGACCAAGATCTAGCTATGTGTATCTCATCTCCTCATCGATGACCTATGTAGCAGGTATCTCGACACCAACTGAACCAAGGGTACCTCCCTCTTTGTGTTGTCATTGCTGACCAACTCTAGGTGCCCAGCTAGAATGGGCATCTGGGGTACCACCTGCTCTAGAAGGAACTGGACCCCTCTGTAGTACTCTGTCTAGACCCCTCTATCCACCTGCCCTCTAAGCTACATCTCCCTCATAAATCCAAGGTGCTCTCTTCGCCAGATTCATGAATCTAGGGAAGGGATGTCATGCAAAATGATCCTTGTACTGGGGTGTAACCCTTGCATCTATAACAACATCCAACCAATCCTAGGATGGCCTATGTAACCCTATCAACTCCTATACACAAAGAGTTAAAGACAGTCTCAGAGACCACCCTCGGTGCTCCTCATCGATAAAATGAGCATAAATGATGCACTCCTATGGTATTCTCTGCGGACAACCATGCTGCCACAATACTTGACCAACCATGAAGCACTCAATAATAGATGAATTCCTCCCCAACAAAGGATGGGAAACAAAGAAATCTCTCTTCTGACCTGTCTATTTAGTCCAGGCCTCTGTCCCTATATAGGGCTTCTAAACAACCAAGATGAGATCATCTAACTGACGTCTCTAGTATTCAGTCTTCCCTAGGTAGGGATGTGTCATGAAACATGCATATCTATACACATAGGGCTTCCAACTCTATCGTGGATCCTTGGTCATTGGCCTGCATATCAGGAGATGCTCCCAAGCCCATACCTGCAATATCAGTACTCTTGCAGCCATACCTCGGTCTCCCTTGTACATAACCTTGTGCATATCATGATACATGTACGTTAGGATGCAGTGGCCCCAACCCAACTACTCTAGCTGGGTAACCAATCTCTCCAAAACCCTGCCCCATACACAAAGGAACCCATGTTGGCTCCTATCCGCCATCAAGAAGCAAACTATGAATCCTACTATAATGCAAGCAAGAGGATGGTCGATACCATACTAGCTCAACATATCATCCCAAGATATGGCTTAGTCCAAGATAGTGTGATCATGGAACACTTGGATAAGTGCCTGAGTACCCAACTACGATGCTACATCATACTCAACCTACTCTCCTCCAAGTAGAATTTGAAGAATCTTGTAGACATCCTCGGGAATGATGGTCATCTCCCCGGACAGAAGGTGAAAAGTGTTATGCTCACTGTGGAATCTCTCCACCAATGTTGTCAACAACTCATGGTTCACCCAAATGTCAGGCATCTAGGTCAACATCCAAAGCTAGAAACGCTCAAGTGACCTCTCTAATCATTAGATAATTTCCTCACCAACCACATGGTGGGAGGATATGTGGACCAAAACTAAATATCTGGAAACTATGCCTACAAGAAGAAAAATTGTGAAAATGCATCAGTAACTGAGTAAAGGCAAGCTACAGCCAATATGCAACAATCAGACAAGCTAGCAAGCAGGCTTAGAAATCAGGAAAACACACAGTCGACAAAGGAACTCTTCAAAAAAGTATCATTGCCTCCCAAATGAAAAAGTACAACAAAAGACTCACTAACATCAAGGTTCATACGAGTCAGGATTTGGTATCATACAACAATTTAGGCTAAAACAACAAAATAAATGAGGCCATGCAACAAAATGGGTTTGTATGAATATGCTCGTGCGACATGTGGGTGCTTCTCATGCGACAATACTAATACGGTGAAATGAAAAATGAATTTATAGTAGTTTGTCATACAATCCCTCTCCGGAAGTAGGCGAAGATAATCAATTACTTACCAAAGGTGGATATTCATGTGGCCGTTCGTGCCTTTGTATGCACTCAAATCAATGATCTACCACTGGAACCACCATTTAAGCTCAGAGAAGGCTTCTAGAATTTCAAAATTGGACAGTGAAAATGATTTGAAAATGACCCCTCTGGGCCTTATATAGGTTGTTGACTTAATTTTTGAAAGTTCCCCGATGAACATAAAAATTGCACCCTTGGTTAATTGGATGGCTCTTAATCCATTTTCAAGACTGAAATTGAAATTCGATGACATTTTTCTAGTAAAAATGTAGATTAACCTATTTTATCAAATGTAGTTGATTCCTGACGCTTTCCTCACAGGATTCCATTTTGAGATTAATCCTAATTGGTTCTATCATGCACTTCCCACTTCAATAAAAAAGTCAACATTAGTCAACTCTTGATCAACACTGGTCAACTAAACCTCAAATCAAGCTCACACCTCATTCCCTCTATGCTTTTTTGATCTATCAGGCTTGTGGTTCTCACCTCATTTTGATTTCAATCCTGAGGGGGCAAAATTTGTTTCACATCAACAAATTCAATCTTAAGGGGCATTAGGACCTGACCTAAATCCAATATCAATCAAGTGATTTTCATCACTGCACATTAAGTCATCTGAATCTCTAGGGGCGTATCAGTTTCATCGCACCATATCAATATGATAACATCTCTTAATCAGATAATTGGCTTCATTAGGACCCATATCAATTCAATTATCTTAAGCAATCAATCGAATGGAAATCAGCCTCATCGCACCACATCAAGTTGATTCACCATTCAAACCAATCCAAAATAGATAAATCTTCTTGGAGGACGGACATTCATTTTCATCGATTCACATCAAGCTGAATGCTCAAACTCTTCTATTAGTCTTTGCTCAATCAAGCCCGGAGCTGATATTTCTCAGGTCTCTCTACCAGTCTTTTCTTAATCAAGCCCGAAGATGATATTTTTGGATCTCCCTATCAGCCTTCGCTCAATCAAGTCCAGAATTAATATCTTCAAATTTCAATCAATCTTTGTTCAATCAAGTTTATAATTAGTTATGATAGGTTGGATAGTTTTGTCTCTTCATATCAAGCTACTTCTAGATCCAATCAAACATCATATGTTCTTTGAATCAATGTGCTGCTCGCACATCAATTCAAAGAGGGGCAAAGGTAATCACCTAAAATTGGTCTAGCAAACCTATATCCCCTATTTACGGTTAATTGGTCTTAATAAATCTTAAATTAAAGACATTCATAAGCTCAAACCTAAACCCTAATTATAAGAGAACTTAATTAAACTTTCTTACACAATTTTAATCCTAACTTGTTGAATCAAATCATCAATCCTAAAGCCTAAAATACTTAAATTTCATAAAACATTGAGATAAATAAAAAAGTCATAAAATCCCTTTTAAATTAAAATGAACCCATTCACACATTTTTGAGCACATTGAAACTCAAATAAAACAAATAAAAAGGGGAAAATACCAAATTTGTCTTATTCTCCACAAAGTTGACCAACCAAATCACTTGGATCAAGCTCACATGGATTGAGTAAAGTTACATCTCCATCGTTGCTCATTTCCTTTTTCATCTTAATCTCAACCGTTCACCTCTTGGAATTTCCTATAAAATGGATAGCTCCCTTTTCTCATTCATATAGACAATTTGGAGAGTATTGTTATAATGCTATTTTCATTCTATGGTTTTATTGTGCACTCTTAGCTATTTCTCTCATAGTAGTTTCTTTGCATATGCATTTGCAATTTCATTTCTTAGCTTAATGGCATCTTAGCTTCCTTTCATAGATTAATGGTAGATGCATTAATCATTTCATTGATAGTTTACACTTGCATTTTAGCTTCATTCTCCAGGTTACCATGCATTTAGTTTGATAGTTCATGCATTTCATTTTCAAAGTTCTTAAGAGTAAAGTATGCAAGTACATGCATCTTGCTCATCCTTGCATTTGAATCTTCCATTTTGGGGTAGTCAAGTCACTGATTCTCCATGTCCAATATGATGGGAATTCATGAGAATCACACTCGCTTCAACTAGGAAGCAATAAGCCAATTTCAAGGGTGTTTAGGCAATATTTTGATTCTTACTTTGATGTTAACCCTTTTGATGTAATGTTTTATTGAATTTTTTGGTTGAAAATTTGATCATATATTTTACCACACACATAGTCAACAATTCCAAAGTATTCCTTTTTTCTAAGATGGCCTGTAATGAGGCCTCCAGGAAGTTTGGGTCAATGGGAATTATTATTTTAAGAACAAAATTCTTCAATGCCTCATTTTTCTCTATTAGTGACTTTATCTTTTCTTCATCCTTATCCATGAATGCAAGCACATATTTCAACCCTAACGTTGCTAGTGTTTTACTACCTTCTCTGGTAACTTCACCTAATTCAACCTCTTTAAAATTGTAATCTTCTAGAGGTATCTCAGATTGGATAGTACTTATTTTAGGTATTGTCACTTGTGCCTTAAAACAACCTCTGCCATCCTGAGTATCATAAGACATTGTCTGTGCTGATATGGTAGGTTCACCTCTATAGAAGGTTTGGCCTAAAAATTACATTTATGTGTCCTCCTCTTCAGTGTAGACCCTCCTTCTTGGTTGTATTTCCTTCATAAACCATGTGGTTTTGGTGGAGGCATTGACCCACTCATATGGGGCAATTCTCCAGACCGAAGTTTCCCCTTCCGCGCTTTGGTTCTTTGTCCCCTTTTCTCCTTAGTTATCTTTTCCAAGGCTTCCCTAACTTCTAAATTTTCCTCCTCTTCCTGCATTTCTTTTGTCTTGTCTCTTAGTTTCTCCCAATTAGTGGTATCTGGATCCTCAGGTGATGACTCACATGGAGGGGTACTTTCTCCTTTTGTGGATTCCTTCTCTTCTTGGGGATTTTCCTCATCTTCTAATGAGTTATTCATTATTTATGCCCAGAGACCTATTACCTATCTCTACTTTTCATGAGAATATGGTGCTGGCCTTGTGGAAGAGGGAGCTAGATAAATTGGGTTTGAATAAAAAATAAGAGCAGAAGGTGGAGGGGTGGGAATTTGAATAGAAGGAGGGGGAGTGGAAAAAAGAGCCTAAGGGGGAATAGGTGCATTTGGTGGAATGAAAGGAGGAGTAGGTGAATTTTGTGGAATGAATGGAGGAGGAATGGGTGTATTTGGTGGAATGAAAGGAGGAGTAGTAGATGAACTATGTCCTACACCAATATCTTTCCCAGTTCCTTCATCTATGAGCGTGCCACTTGGTATCCCTGCCTACTCCATTTGTATGGTATGGGTGTTTGAGGGACTTGGGGTAACTTGTACCTCTATATTATTGTCTATGCCTATAGACTCCATGGTAGATGAAAGAATCTTCATATCTACACTCTCCCATGAGTCAGGCTCCTTGATTAGTTTTTCAATTGTGGGACTAGTGAATTGGGATGGTGGAGGACTAAGAGTAACCTGTGGAACCAAGGGCACCTTCCCTTCCATACTTACTTCTCCCATATGACCAATTGGATCTATCATTTTTTCCTTCAACCTGATAAGATCATGAAAGTCCAAAATATCAAACTCATCAAGACCAAGGGAAACTTGGGGATCTCCTTGTTCCTCCTGTGCTCATGTTTCTGTATTGACCGAGATGTCTTTTTCTTGATCTTTCCTTTTAAGAGTAGCTATTGCCCACTATTTTCTTCTTAATAAAGGTACATTGTCTCCTTCCTCTTCTTTCTCCTCTTGCAAGGTTTGCAACTGCGGATATGCAAAGGATCTCTTTCTTTTGTACACCATTTTCTTCTCTTCTTGAATAGTCCTGGGTCCCGTGACTTTTATGGTTAGAGATTGAACTACTTTAGGAGTCTATTTTTGTGAAGCTTGTGGTTGGTTAGGAGGTGGATAGATGCTACCATCCATTCTTGTCTTTACTGGTTTTTATTTTGGGTTAGAGCCATATGCCACCGGTCGATCATGCCTATATACTATCCCTGGTTTCTGAGGGGCTACCCCTCTAAACTTAGGCATTAGTTCCTTCTCCCTTAGTTCCTTATCTCCTTTAGATGTTGGATTCAACTATGGTTTCATCAATATGGGGTCCATTTTTAATAGCCTTTTGATGCATTCTTTGGTGCTTTTCACCACATTTCTAGCCCTAAAGTCCATGCTATCATTCTCCTCCCTGTCTACTTATGCATTTAGGATGGGTCTTCTATATATCTTGTCCTTATTGTATAAAATATCTAATACATACTCTATCTCCATGTCCCATACCTCGAACATAATTCTAAGTTCTAAGGCTTCGAATGCCGGAGATTTACAAACTTTCATGTTTTGTTAGGAATGGGGGCCAATTGATAGGGGAAAGTCCCATCAATGCTTCTTCTTGTGTTTTAGATGTTCATATGCATCAAAGAGTTGCTTGGCCATCTCCAAAAGAATTGTCCTATTAGAAGGATATCAGGGAAGATTCTTTGGGGTGAGAGTGCACCCAACTACTCAGATGTGCATGAAAGTCCTGAATTGAATATAATAAGCTCCAAGTGCCCTTACTTTGGTAGCTGCTTTCTATGAGAGTCTCTTTGCATAGTCACCTTCTATGGAATGGATAATTTCAAAGAGAGGCATAATTGAAAATCCTATAATCTAGGCTATTGTCATCCATCTTTGTCTTCCTAACTAGCTAAGGATACACAGTGAATAAACATGCATTTGTCTTCCCAAAGGCTCCTATTTTTATTAATCCTGGGTACTCTTCTTTGGCAGCTAGTAGGTACACAATATAAGAAGTCATGTAGAATCAGGGACTGCTCTTTACCATTACTAATTTTTCATCTAGGTTGTCACTAAGAATGGTTTCCCAATCAAATTTAACTTTCCTCCCTATTACCCTCTCAATCAAGAGGATCATCCAATGCTCTAGTTGGATTTAATTGCGAAGGTCATATAACCTTCTTAGCATGGCGACTGCGGCCTGAATATCATCTTTTAGGTATCCCATTCTCATATCAATATTTTCTAATTTATTCTTAGGGAGAAGTTGCATCAAATATTCCATGTTCACTACTTCGTAAGAAAGTTGGGTGTTCTTCCCGAACCATTCCAATCCTTTATGGATAGAGAATTCATAAAACGTGTCAATCCCCTTTGTAAAGTGGAAGACATCCTCAATGTTGTCGGGTCTGATATCTATAACAATATCTCCTACCTTATTTTTCACCATCCTTTCATCAGGAACATAATGTTGGGAAAGAGCCATGATTAAATCTAAAGATATGATTGAGATAGGATATGCTACAGCGTTGACTAGACTTGAAAACATTGAAGCAGTATAGTCAATCGATCTCCCATTGGGTTGGGCACATCAGGTAAGGAAGTCCTCCCCATCCACATTTATGATGTATGTGTTTGTTATCTCCCTATGGAGATCCCCCACCTTGGATGGGGTGTGATACCCTTTGAATAGATATTTTATTGGTGATCCAGTCACCTTTTCTGACATCCTACAGGAAAACATGCAACTATCAGTAATCTTTATTGAAACAACTACTTAAAAGAAAGTGAAAAATTGCAGAAAAACCCAGAGACTCGAGCCCAATAGTTTAAAAAGCATCTAAAATAATCTTTTCTACTATTTTTGACCTTTCAGACATTCAGACATCGAAGATAGGGTAGGCCTCTAAAAGGCCAAAATTGTGAAAGTAAGGAACTCAGGGAATGCTTAGTTATGGAGTTGTGGGGGCTAATAGTACGAAGAGTTTTAGAGTGCAAGGGATGTAATGATTTTTTGGAGGTTGAAAGTGCAGGAGAGAAAAAAGAGTTGGGCTATTGCTGGTTTGGTGTTTCTGTGTGCAAAGGTTTGGGAGTGTCTTCGGTGTCTAAAACTCCAATAAAACCACCACTTAGGATTGATGCTTTCATCGGTTTGCCGAGTTGTTGTTGTTCTTTTTGGCCTTTTAGAGGCCAAAAAACCAAGTCAGGAACCACTGAGAGACCAAAAAAAAACTAATAAAAAACCCTAGACCTGACACTTGAAAGGGGATCTTGTTGAGAAACCTGAAAGAGGAACAACCAAATATGAAACGACGAGGATGCTACACCTAGAGAAAGAAAAAAAAACAAGAAAACCTAGGAATCCACAACACGAGAAAACTGAAAAGAAATGAAAAGAGGAAAAGACCCTACCTGTAAAACATGGTGGAGGGGAAGACAGAGACAACCAGCTTGAAGACAATGAGGGCATGTACAACAAACCACAACAAAATAGGAGTCTAAAAGTCACGCGCCAAAAAAAAGGATAGAACAAAAATCGAATGTGGAAACACAAAAAGATAAAATTAACCAACCCTCGACCAATTTATAGGCAGCCAGAGCTAATGATGTCATCATTGAGTTTTGGACTTTCGGAGGCCAAAATTTTGAAAGCCAATGAGCCATGCGTTGTTGGGGATTCAGAATCTGAAAGTCCAAAAGACTTTCCTTGTGGGTACAACTTTGAGCTTTCGGCTTTTTAGAATATTAGAGATCCTAGGAACACCGAGGCTGAAAGGTAGAAATAACAAAAAATACTTGCTTAGAAAATCTCTTGCTCCAAGCAAGAGCTAGGAAAAGAAAGCAAGAACCAAGAAAGGGGGAAAACAAACCAAAAAGAATGGGGGCCCCCATGGCCAAGTGACCGAAATGGCATGTTTTTGTGGACCCACAATAGTTAACCTATTCACTATTCACCTTGCATTTTGAAGAGCGTTTACAAGAGCAAAGTGTGATTACATATTGTGATCGATTGAAAGAACTATTTGTGCCAAATACTTATAGAGGATTGAACTACGAATTTGAAAACCCAAACTGAGTTATTTAGTAGAGGAGTGGTAAAGTGTGAAGTAATTCAGTGTGTTTGAGTTACAAAGTAGGAAATCTATTGAATCACTATGGCATCAAGGATTGCTACACTGAAATTGATTGAGATAATAAAGGAGGCAGAACCATAACACAAGCTACATCCATTAAAAGATGTGGAAGTAGACAAAATCGGTTCCCTGTCCCTAATTCCACCTCATTTTTTGTTGATTGAAGATGTAAGGACGTTTATTCATTGCAATATTGCTAAGTTAGGAAATGAATAGATACAAAAGGAATACTTGAAAATATGCAACATTGGAGAACTTAAAGACAAGTTCAAACATCTTCAAACAAAGGGTTTGACACATATTTTAGGCTTACCAAAAATATTTAAGGAAGAGTGGATTTGATATGTCTTGAGTCATTTTCATGATCAATTTATATGGCTGGACCAACCGATTAAGATCACCAAGGAGTTGATTCATCTAATAACAGGTTTCTCAGTGGATGGGGAACCATGTACCCTAAGGAAGATATCCACAAATATGGTTGCACAACTCACTAAGTCAAAGAAAGATCATAAAGAAATGATGATAGATGAAATAGAAGATCAAGAGGTTTGATTTGTTGCAATGATTGTCAGTTATTAGGTATACTAGTCTAGTCAGTTGAATAGTGTGCCTTGTGGAGCTGTTCATACCGCTTATCGGATAGTGAAGGAAGGAACCAAATATGACCTAGAAGAGATGGTGAGAAAACAATTATTGACAAACTTGAAGAGGATTCAAACCGATAAGAAGCAAGCATTAAAGTTTGGATCTCTTTTGGTATGTATGTTCTTTTATGTTCAAAATTTATTTCCTGGTAAAGGAGTGGTAACATGGAAAATAAATAGACTGATATTATATGAAATTAATGAGTACTTAAGCGAACTAGGTGAAAACCTAAATAATGTCATGTGGGGATATTTTAAGGATTTTCAGGTGAGAATGCACAAGAGGTATATAATTCCTCCACACATTATGGAGAAGTACAAAGATACTATTTATTTCTTAGTTGATGCTGACACTTGCAAGATTCAAGTGGTAGAACCCAAAATTTTATGGATACCTGAGATGGGATATTAAACTAATGAACAATTTTTAACCTTGAACATTGAAGCATTATTGAAACTACTGGTTAACAATCAACAAAAGAAGTATGACACATTTGAGGAAGCTTATGAGAGAATCACTTTAGAAATTTAAAAAAAACCAAGAATAGAAAAAAAAATAAAGAAGATGATGAGTCATTTGGAAGAGAAATTTGTAACTGGTGAAGTTAGCAGTTCAACTAGTGAGACAAAGAAGAGCATTCCAAATGCATGTGGAAAGAGGAAAAGGAAGCAAGCAGATACATAAACTACAACTCAAAAATTACCATTGGTGGAAGAAGATGGTATGGAAAAGATTGATGAAGGTACATCTTCTGACCCTAAGCCACCCGAGGTATCAAAACCTTGAAAAAAAAGACATGAAAAGAGGAAAACTTGAGGACAGAACAAGACCTCTCCTAGCAAGAAGAAGAAAAACACAGAGGTAGATAGTGATAAAACTGATTGAGAAAATGAGATAATAGACATGGGGAAGTCTGGGAAAACAAAATTCAATATCCCTAAGAGTTCTACTGAAGTTGAAAATGTAATAAGAGAACATGGAATGCTAGGTAATATTAGTAACTTTAAATTCTCTAAATTGTCTGATGAAGAAAATAATTGAAGATGCTATTGTATTTCACTTTCACAAATTCATCAGAGTACCTAGTCAACTCAAAAATCATATTGCTGATGAACTATATGAAGCAATCAAGGTTAGATATGAGTCTTCATTTGAAACTAAAAAGGAAATAAGATAAAGGACACTTCTTTATACTATGCCACATTTGAAAATAAATGAAGTGGATGAAGCACTTGAGAAGTATAAAGACAAATTCAATATTGGTCATAAGAATGCAAGACTATTAGCAAGAAAGGATAAGGACATTGAAGAAGAAACGATGGTGATATGGAAAAAGATATACAACATATATAAACCATAGTTAACAAACACAATAGGTACATATCAAGTAGATGGTACTTTTACTTTGAAAGAGTTAATGGGAGATATGTTAGGTAGTATTACAAATGTTGCTACTCATATTGACCTAAAAAAGGACTCAATGGATGATGTTGAAGATCTTACTGATAATCCCAACTCTCCTGTGGTTGGAGATTAATTTGAAGATATACCACTTTAGTCTCCACTTGATGTAAACCCTGTTGAGATTAATGATGAAGTAGTTGATACTAAAACACAGGAGATTGATGAGACATAAAATATTAAGGAAGAAAAACAAGTGACTAAGATGACTGACCAATCAAAGGACACAACATAATAGGCAAAGGATATAGATCAAGGTGAAGCGAATAAGGAAAACCAAGATGTACAATAACAAGATCAAGAACATGACAATGAGACAATAAGGAAAATGATACAAGTAATACTAGAACAGGTGAGAAAAGTACTAAAGATGAAGTTGAGACACCAAAGGATAACACCACCAGTACTTCACAAACCAACATAGCGAATACCGGTGAGGAAAAAAAGGAAGAGAATAGAAGAAGATGATGAAGATAAAGATGAAGCTGAAGAAGATGATCCAGAATTTGCAATTCTAAAGAAAGATGTTAACAAGTTAAAGCCAAAGGAACATATACTATTTTCAAGAAAGTTGGCTGAAAAGGCTAAAAAGAACAAAATAAAATAGAAGAAGTTCAAGAAGAAAATATTGAGGAAAGCAGTTGCTACACTTGTTGATTTAGTTCCTAGCGTAGAACTTGATGAAGAAGAATCTATGATTAATCAACTCAAAACTTTGGTTGATGCAATCACTAGTCTAGATCATTACATGGAAGAGGAGATAATAAAATGAGCAGAGAAGAGATTAGAGAAGGATATGATGAAGAAGTTACTGCAGAAGATTGCTCTTGAGAAAGTTTCACTATTTGAACTAGTCAAGGAACTCAAGGAGTCATTACTTGAAGTTGGAAAAATATTTAACACAATATTTATTATGACAAACTTCACTCCATAGATTAAGACAAAGAAGGAAGAGCTAGAGACAAAGTTTGCTACACTTTTCAGCCAATTGGACCCATTGAATAGTTCTATGATGGATCATAATGCAAAACTAGAAGAATTGTTACACAAGGAAATGGAACTCAAGGTAGAGGAGGATAGGATAAGGTTTACTTTACTGAAATTACAAGGATTTCTAACTCCACACATGGATATCATACAAGCATATCTTAAGAAAGGTGAAGTATTGATAGGTACTCTAGACATAAGTACAATTGATAGTATGGAGGATCTAGCTTCGGGATTAAACGATCACCACATTTACCTAACAAAATTAAAGGAGTCGTGGGATAATTCTCTTTCCAGTGCTAAGGTACATTTCAAGACTATATTTGATAAACTATAAGTTATGTACACCCTTGTACATACAATATTGATCATGGTCTTTGGCATTGTTTCAAAAAAAGGAGGAGTATATAGATAGTTGATCAGGAAAAGGGGAGTATATAGATAGTCAATCAAGAAAAGGGGAGTTATAGAATTATATAGTCTATGGTAAAAAGGGGAGTTACATATTCATGGGGAATATGTAATTAGACATGGAGCATAGGTTTTGAGCAATTTTGAATGTTTCACAAGTTTTTTCCATCAATGCCTAAGGGGGAGAATGTTGATATAAGAATGTTGATATAAGAATGTTGATAGATGACATTGATGATGATTTTATGGAGTATGGTTGTCATTTTTGGAAAACCATTACATAGGTGAGAATGTTTTTTGTAAATATATAAAGGTATACCAAATGGTACATAGTTATATCCAATCAGTAAAGAGAAGTAGGGTCAAAAAGGTAACCGATGAATATGATAACAGATGAAGGATAGATTGGTAATGAAGACAAGTTTTTCTATTAGTACATTGGCAGGTGTAAAGACAAAAAGTGTGTCACGCCCCATCAGGGAACCCAGGAGGACAAGCCAACTAACTACTAAGAGATGTGAATATATTTTTTTATACATATTACAAACAATATAAGTCCTCACAGGTTCCCTAACATAGTTATTCAAGCAACATAAACTATTCTATTCATTTACCCATTATGGCATTGATTGATAAATGTAAGTTTACCAATTCATTCCTTTACTCTTAACTTTAAGTTACATGGATAATCTTACCATTGTCGCTAATATTTTAACATGCATCAATGTGAGTTATCATTTACTAAACTCATATCCTTAATTACACTATTCATTAAGCATTTAGGTGAGAGATAAGCATTCGATAGATAAGCAATGCCCTATATACTCTATTATTCCATACACATTTGTGAAACATAGTAAACATAATTCCAATATAAAATTCTATAGCTATTTATTCATTGATTCATTAATTCATAATAGTATTCCACAACCTTACATCAAGAGATAACACTTTTATTTATAAATACATTATTTCATACTAAGTCTAAGATCATTTCTTGGATACCAAAAGTAATAACAGATACGTGAATAAATACCATAAACAATTATCTTTTCATATAGGTAACATACAATCTTTTCCCTTTCCTTTTTCCCTAGATCTACCAATTCCCTTATACATTACTTTGATTTATATTGATATACATCATATCATCATATCCAATGATTTACAAGAGATTTCTATTACAAGAATGCACATGCATAAGTACATCTTTACATATACAGTAAGAAGTCTTCAAAACTGAAAAATCCAGAAGGAACACGAACCAAGAACATCCATCTGACCACAAACAGTACCTCAATAATAATAAAGATTAACCACCCAAACACGTGGATTCAAAAATATTCCACTCCCCCATGCTAGGAGACAGAGACCAAGGTCCACGCAAGAAGGTAACAACTAGGATACTCCTAAGGTGAGGATAGCCCTTCCCAAACATAACACCACTAGAAGCACAAGATGATCACCATGAACACAAAATACAAGAACAACATTGATAAGCATGATAAGCTACAATCTAGGTGAGTTTCATCACATAGACCTCACCCCTTGGGTCATCCTGGTACTAGCCACTCTGGCCTCGGCCCCCAAGTAGACACATGTGGAACCGAACATCTTTTGTATGAACAAGACTGTTTGATTGTGCTGTCGCAATAACACCTTCTCTCACTCCCATCTGTAGCCTACACTAGCACTACTGGCATGAGCGAGGCACAATTAATCTTGATTAGTGTGTATTTCCCCATTCCCAATTTATTTATCTAGGTTATCACTTGATTAAATAACTCATCAGTAGGTTATTCTGGTACTAGCCACTTAGGGCCCTGACCCCTCACTAAGAGCCACTCACCTAGTGTCCTTAGGTTCCCAACCCAAAAAAGTCTCAAATTAAAATAAGGAATCCGCATCATAATATACAAGAATCCATAAAAATGTCACAACATCAAATAATTGAGTTTAGGAAAGCACTAGTTGTCCTGAATACTCTGGACAACCCTAAACCACAATCGAGTACACAAATAGATAAAACACATCCACATTGCATCAAATGCATAAAAATAGATTCTAAACAACATAAAAACATCATGAACCTCATAAACACATAAATTCTAACATCATGGTATCATTGGATTGGGTTTAGGGGGTCACTATTTGACCCTAGTCTACCAGACAGTCCTAAACCCTAATCTGGCATTCAAGATGGTAAATAACACATAAGAAGACATAAAAAATGTACCAAGCATAAAAAATTATACAAAATCATATAAACAGTACCTTTTGGTACCAAATAAAACTACAAAACATCATAACAAGATCATGTTGCAGAAAACATGTCGATTCCTGAAATTTGTCTAAGTCTGAAATTTCCTAAAACCTTCAAAATCTAGAATCTTTATTTGAACTCCTAGGAGGCTGAAACCACTCTCAAACATCTTGGAAGGTATTAAATAAAATGTAACTTAAAGTATAATAAATTAATAGTATGTAACTTATACTTAAATTTTATATTTTGTGTTTCGCCCTAAGCCTGAAATCGAACTGAGACCACCAGACTGACCTAGCTCTTATGCATCCAAAATGCTTCAAAATGTATAAGGAGGCACAAAAATGAACCATTAATGACATTAAAACCATATTACATGAAATAATACATAATTTTATTCCAAAAACCAAACCCTAATAGCCTTCAGTTGTTGATAGGACCCTCAGACATCAATTTAACCCTAAAACTATCAATCTGGAAGACTTGCGCACTTGGTGACCTAATCTGGGCACTTGGTTGTTATTATACGCACTTGGTATGACAAGCTACACACTTGGTAAGATAATTTGTGCACTTTGTCATGGAATCTACGCACTTGGGCCCCAAAGCTGTGCAGTTGGCTCTGTTCTTGCGCAGTTGGTACATAATGGGACATTTTTTATAAGGTCTCATAAATGGCTCTAACTGGAAAATTTGTGGGCACCAGAAGTGGAATCTGAGGAAGAAACATTTTATATCTCCTTGATTACCTTCCAGAAACATATATTAGGACACACCAAACATCAGATAATCTTAGGAAATTAACCTAGAATAGAAACATGTCCTAATGGAGAAAGAAGGAAATAACAACTTGAAATGATTCAAAACATATAAAACTTAATCCATAAGGTATAAAATACTTTACAAACCATTAATAGAAATAGAATAAATCATTAATACACTATAATAAATTTATTTAATAATCACAAATATTATCTCCTAGAAGAAAGAGCAATGCAATACATGCACACAATACACATTGACAAGGAAAAGTCTCTTTTAGGTATGGATCCTACCTGGAGTCTTGCGAAGAAGGTAGAAGGAATAGAATGCCTAGATGATCCAAGAGAGTTCCAAACCATGAAATACCATCAAATCAAAATGATATCAAGAGGCTCCACCACAACACAATATCTCTCTCTCCCTGGAGTCTTCCATTCAATTCTCTGATCTCCAATCACATAAAATTTTCATTTTTAAACCATCTCCCTAAAACTATCAGAGAAAATAATTCCCAAAGTTTTTGCCTCTAACTCCCTCTCTATATTTTTATTCCTAAAAATATCCTCCCCCTCCTCTCCGAAACCATCCTCCCATAAGTATCTTACAAGAGTGGTTACATGGGAAAAATTCCAACTGTTGCAACCTTTTGCAACTAATGGTTGGTTAATAGTTTAGAGCTTAATTATTAAATTATACCTCACTTGCAAGTTATTCACGCATAATATACTATTATTAACATTTATTTACTTTAGTAAATATTAATGTAGATTATATCTATTTATTATATCTTAGTTAACTCTTTTTATTTACCCTGGCTAATAAGGAGTTCCTCCCAAGGTAAATATTTAATGATTAACAATTACTTAATATTTCCATATAGCCTTTATAATAATGTTGTTTAATAAATTATAAATACATATAATTATTTAATTCCGATCTTTGTATGTATACAAACATATGCATATGTGTACACCCATATGCCTATGTGTACATATACCTATTTATTTATTTCATGCATAGACATTATTTTATAAGTAATATAATACACTCACATTAATTCATTATAAAATAATTTAATACCTGTATGAAAAATAGATGTCAACTATAACAAATGAAATACTACTATTAATAAGCCGGTAAATCTATTTAAATGCAACCCAATGAAGAATACAAATAAACAAATGAAGTAAAAGAACCTACTCTTTGCAGCTTGTCTCCATTGTTCTCCTAGCTTTGATTTCTTGATGTTTGAGCTCTCAGAATCCCAATGAAGCTCCTTAGCCAAGATGTCACCAAAGTGTAGAGATTTGAGTGAATGTAATGCAAAAATGAAACTAAATGGATGATATAATGGTGTTGAAATGCTTGAATGCTTGAATGTGATTTGTTTGAATGCTTGAATGCTTGATGTCTTGATGGCTTGAATGCTTGAATTCTTGATTGATTGATTACCTATTAGAACACAAAGGGGGAATGTGGCTCCTTTTATATGTTTTTGGAGGACCTAAGCCTAGGTGGCACGATCCTAGGGTGGAGATTAAAAGGTGGAAGATCCTAGGGTTGTTATTGACTTGGTTGAAGGGGTTGAGAGAAAGGGGGATGTAGTTAGAATGTGAGAGAAAGAATAGGGAGGATGTTCCTCCTACATTGACATAGAGGAGAAGAAGGTGGAAGGGAAAGACACATGTCAAGTGTCTCACAAAAACCATGGAGAGGAAAGAGGAAGGACTTTTTCCTTATGAGGACTCTTGGTACAAGTGTCCCATGAGTCATCTTGGACTCTTTGAGGTGGCTTGAGAAGCTCCTTAGGAATAGGGATTGCTTCTTGACTTGGTGTAGGAGAAGACACGTGGTCATGAGACCAAGTCTTATGAGGCCACATAGCCCTTAGGAATAGTACATGTGTGGGTGAGGATAATGATTTATTAATAATTAATTATTTTAGCCAAGATGATGTGTCAAGTGACTAGGTCTATGAGGTGGACTAGGAAGCTTAGTCATATTTAGTGATTGTGTAATTAACCACTT
>MU223230.1:1572758-1610516 GCA_018584345.1 Thuja plicata | reverse complement strand
CAATTCTAGTTTAAAAGCAATTCATTTCTAGATTAATTGCATTTCCTTTCATAGATTAATGGCAATTTTCTTATCTCTCATGCTTTAGAAATCCTCCATGTTAGCAATGGTCAAGGTTGTTGGCTCTTGTTCTGAGAGTAAATTCGACATCCCTGACTAATTAGGAGGCAACAAATCACTTCAATCGAATTTGCAAGATGAACAATTCATGTTTATCTTTGTGAATTGAATGATTGAGTAAGGACAATGTTGAGTTTGTGCCTGATTGCATCATTAAATCTTTTTGCATTATTCTCGAATCAGTCTGATCTGAATCAAAAGTCCCCATCGCTAGGGGCATCTCATCACTTGGGGCATATTCAGTTTTTTGTACCTTATGGTCAAAATTGGATATTCCTTGATCTTGAATCTCTAGGGACATCTTGATGTCTTGCATCTTGTCATCTTTCCATCTATCTTTCTAGGTATCTAAGAAATCTAACTCGGATCCTCAAGGATCAAGCTTCATTCTAGAGATGATTCTTGAAATCTCATTGGGTATTGGGGCAATCTAACCCTAATTCTTGAAAGTTATGATTCGTTCTGAAGATGGCTCTCAAAAATTCTTTAGACCGTTATCTAGGCAACCTAACCTAGATCTCGGAAGGCTAATCTTCGTATTGGGGCAATCTAACCCTGATTCTAGAGATAGTCCTAGATCTTCATCAGCTTTCAGTGGACATTGGGGCAATCTAACCCCGATTCTGATCTTCTCTCATTTGATTTTGCTTCTCAATCTGATCGGTGTCTTGGAAACCTAACCTAGACTTCTGAAATCTTCATCTTCACATCAGACTATTCTTTGAATCAATGCACTACTCATACATCAATTCAAAGAGGGGAAAAATGTAACACCCCAAAATTGACACCTTATAATTCTAATCAATTTTGGTGCATTCCTTCAATTTCTCATCATCGAAGTCCTATTGTACTAGGCAAATTCTCATCCTAATTGACTTTAATTGACTGTCTCAAATGCAAAAAACCTAAATTTGCATAAATCTGACACTATATTTAATTCCTAAATTATCAAGGTTTATTAGCTAAAAATCCCTATGATTAATTAATTTAATTCTAAAGTCCTAAGTGCTTTTAAATTAAATTGATTCCACCCCCTTTAGCTAATATACTTCAAAAGGAATTGAATAGTTATTTAATTAATTGAATGGATTATCCTCAAAAAGAATTCCACAATTCTATATGAAAGGTCACTCATGTGGCAATAATCCACTCTTTTAATTAAATAATTCATGCTTTTTTGTCTCAATCTCAATTCATGAAAGTGAAGAGGAAACCGTTTCTTTTCAAGAAACTCTTCACCCTCTTTCCATGGTTTTCTATATATTGGACCTCTTTTTCTTTATTTGGGAGAATGAATTGGAGAGCATCAAATTTATAGTTAAATCTTGTCTCATTTATTTCATACTTTTAAGATTTATTTTGCATAATTAGATCAATTTCATTTGGATTAAGCAACATGTTGATTCTTAATGTAATTCATTTACACATTTAGTAGCTTAATTCCATTATCTTTCAAGCTTTCTAGATTAATAGCATTACAATTCTAGATTAATAGCATTTCAATTCTAGTTTAAAAGCAATTCATTTCTAGATTAATTGTGTTTCCTTTCATAGATTAATGGCAATTTGCTTATCTCTCATGCTTTAGAAATCCTCCATGTTAGCAATGGTAAAGGTTGTTGGCTCTCGTTCTGAGAGTAAATTTGACATCCCCAACTAATTAGGAGGCAACAAGTCGCTTCAACCAAATTTGCAAGATGAACAATTCATGTTTGTCTTTGTGAATTGAACGATTGAGTAAGGACTGTGTTGAGTTTGTGCCTGGTTTAGAGGTCACATTCAAGCACACAACACTACCATCATTCACTCTCGCTTTCTTACTTTAATCATTCCACTATCCCTTCTCCTTGTGCTTATTTCCTTTTGTTTCACCTGGGCTTCCAAATGTTTCATGGAGTTTCTAGAAGTCTCCCTAATCTTCGTTTTGACCTTTCTGATTTATGATGGTCTTAGGTATCTAAACAATGATTGATTTGAGAATTTGGGTATTATTTTATATCAGCCCATTTTTGATTTGGGATTGCTAGTGCTTCAACATGGAAACCAAAATTCACATCTTTGAGGATAGGCAAATGACATTCAGGGGCAATATCAAACCAAAGAGGTGGAATCAAATCCTTAAGCGCTTGAATGATATGACTAGGAGAGCAGTGTATTTGGTGTTAGGGGATAAATATTTTGACTTTAAATAGACCTCCAAGCTCAATGATGATATCATTGGAACATTTATTGCATGTATGATATGGGAAAAAGGTCCATAAACAAGACATTATTTCTCTTTACAAGGAAATATTTGTTAAATAGATTCTTGGTGGTTTGGAAAAAAAAATTAGGTTTAATAGTAAATTTGAAATATCCTTCCTAAAATATTAGATGGCAGCAGATGTTGGTATCCTGGAACAAAATGAGAATATCGTTAGGAAACCAATTCTAGTCTTTAAGAGCAAATAAGTTTTTAACATACATTGGGAATACATGGAATGAAATGCACATTATCTTCTTAAGTGGTTTTGTATTGTCCCAGTTACCGATTCACTCTAGTTGTATAAGTACCTCGTTGTAGAAGGTTACAAGGTCCCTGCTTCCTTTGCAAAGGTGGACCTTGATCGAGTCCAAATTATCCCACTTAAGATCATCAAGAATAGGAGGCACGAGGGGCACAAAAAGAAATACGTGAAAGGAAAATCAATGGTTGAAATTGAATACTTGGAGGATGAGGATGATGGCTCTAATGATGACATCATCATTGTTAAATGTACAAGTTAGTTTTCTTATCTTGGTAGCTATTTGGGCTTAGATTAGGCATTTGTTATGGAAAACTTATTCCTATAAATGGTCTCGGTACATAAGGTTTAGACATGTTGATAAACTCTTTAGTAGTAACCAAGTTCTCTTTCATATAAATAAGCATTAAATGTCAATGTGACAAATATAGTAGTAGTCAATATATAGAAGCTAAAAATAGTGTTTGGTGGGCTATATATAAACAATGTCTTTTTAAAGATTCTACCAAATTTTGGACTGTATAGTCATCGACCCAATTTATTCTATAAAAGGTTTTAATGAATATAGGCAGTATTATTATAAACTCTTTGTTCTTATCTCTCAATCCAGGGAAGGATGAATAGTTTATCTATGTCTCCTCTTTCCTTATGAGGCTTATGGATATGGTTGTCTTTAAGTTTCCTATTAGCTTTGAAAAGAGAGCTAACAATACGGTTGGATTTATATTAAAGAAACAAAGCATGCTTCTTTAGGTTATGTTTAATTCCTAAAACAATAGTCACATATCATGTGATAGTTTATGATTAAAAAAGATAAGAATTACATGCAAAAGTAATATTGATTATGGTTTTGAACAGTAGTCCTTGTATGAAATTCTAAAGGAAATTGATTATGAGATTGTTTTGGAAAGTAGTCCTTGTATGAAATTATAAAGGAATTTGATTATAAGATTGTTTTGGAAACAAAATTGTGGTTAATAAGTGTAACGTAAAATTTGATATATGAATTAATTATTACTTAGAATGAGCCCTCTAATCGCTTTCTATATCATTATGGATAGAAAATTTGGAAAGGAAAAGGTTTAACAAACTATGCTCTTTCTTACCTTTTAAATTGTTCACTATAAAATAACCATTAGACTTGATTATTATCCTTTTAACAGTTTATTCTCTTATGAAGGTTGTCCTATATGAAGATTATCAAATGGTATATCTAAATATCTACTTACTAATGAGTCCTAAGAAATTGCTATATATTGGTGTATTTTGCATATGTATATACTCTGATATATGTAGTAACACAACTACACACACACACAAATTAATATACAAAGAGAGTGAGATATACACTTGAATAATCTGGTCAATTTGGCACATCAAAATAATTAAGAAGTGTTTCTCAGTTGCGTTTATAACAAGTTTTACAATATGAAGTCTAATTGATCTATTGGATCTATGATAATTTGCAATTAACAACTCACTAACTTTATGATCTAGTCACACTAATTCATAAGATAAAAGGTTTTCTTTTCAGACATAAGGAGTAAGTATTCAAAATTGGGCAATAAGGTATTGATATATTAAGAAGTTTGTTGCATTACAATCGAATGGTTATGATTATGTACTCATTGATTGAAATTAAGAAAAGGGACAACATTTAATTTGTGTTATGTTAATGGTATAATTTTAAGAGGATTCATTTGGTTTGTGGTCCCTAATTTATACGGAATACATTATGATACAAAATTGTTGCATAGGATTCTTAATTATCAAGATAAAGTCTCCTAACCTTAGTGAATGCAAGATAAAAGTAAGATACTGTGTAAATTTATAGCTAACTTTGGTTACAAGAATGTTTGGTAGATGTTTTTTATAGGAATAAGAGCCTTGATAGATGCATAGAAGAAATAACAAGGGTTGGGATTATAGGTACAAATACTCAAAGAAGGAAATAAAAAATAAAGGCAACATAACTATGGGAATATTTTCAATAGTGACATAAAATCTATTTCTATCTCCTTTTGTATAATGAGGAAAAAGTTTATATTGTACTGTACATATTTTACTGATTAATCCCCCAATGTTTCTATAAGGGATACTTGTAAGAATTCTAATAAATTTTAGAGCAATACCAAGAGGTTTTCTCCGATCGAATCTTTCCTCTTGGTGCTCCTAGTGAGTCGGTCTGTAATTAGGTTAAAATCAATAAAATTATTATGCTCGGGCCATTTATCGATCAATTTTTTATAATATTATTAAATAACATTATATTAATAATCAAGTTTATCTTCCTCACTGCATTTTGTTTCTTTACGGGCGATGATGTGGAGGTTTTCTGTTCCAGGTTCTTTCCTCCACGAGTCCTTGTTGAACCTATGTAAAAAAAACAATATATAAATAAAAAAAATATTTTAGTGGCTATGGCCACTTTTGCCAAAAAAAAAAGTTTCTATAAAATGAAATTATATATTTAATATAATATTTTGTTAAATATATCATTAAAGATTAACAATTTTATATTATTATGTTTGCACGATAAAATCAAAAAAATTGTTGGAAATAATGGAATGGTGTGTACTGAGAGGGGGGGGTGAATCGGTACCCTTAAAACTTTTTGTCAATTAACCTTAGTCCTTTATGTAATAAATTCCTTGTATTATCGACCATATGTGTTATTCTATCTTTATGCATGTAATATCATTTCATAAACATAATTTGCATGCAAACATTTATAGAAACATTCATGAAATGTATTGACACATGACACAAGATTTGGTAATGCAGAAAACCCCTGTTAAAAGGTAAAAACTGCAGTGGGGATGAAACCCACAAAACTTCACTATCTGCAGAATGGAAGGGGTCAGTTAAGGCTTACAAGTTTGATCACTTCTGATGATCTTACCCTATTAGGAGTAACATGTTTAGACTGGTTAAGGTCTACTCTGTTAAGAGCTTTAGCGACACTATTTAGTGTGCACTCGGTTAAGAGATTTACAAAAGGATTGTTAAATCCACCTTCTCAAAGGATTTATTATATTTGCTACACTTGTTAGAATGTAGTCAAAAATACTTATTGACCTGAGTATATGCAATCTAGAATTGCCAAGTACAGATCCATTAAAGTTCACAATATTATGTATCAGTTATAGTGACTGATTAATACCTCTGTTCTGCTCGGTAGCCTTAGATCTTGTTCTTTGTAATTGATTTCATATTTTGTTGTCCTTCTGCATAAAACTCTATCTCTGATCCATAGGTGTCTCTGTGGCTACAATCATCATCACATCATCTTGTTCTGATTGATTACACATCTATTTATACAATGAATTTGACCTAAATAAGTTTCATGCTTTTCAATGATAACTCTATGATCAAAGGTTTACAACTTGACCTTGATCTCCTAGTTTTCATGTTTTCAATCAGTTAGACTGATTAAAACAATTACAATTACATTACTTGTCCCTCAAGAAATGGATTTAAAGATGTGCTTTAAAGCTAAATATAAAACTTAAGTGTTTTATCTGACGTGTAAGTCAGGTCCACATTTCTCAGAATAAAATTGTCTCTCGGTAGATTGGTGCTCGGGTTTCTCTTTAGTCTACCTGTCGGGTTGCTCTGTAAACTTGTTTGTTGGGTTCCTCTATTCTCTTCTCTGTCATTTTACACTGTAAACTTTTGTCGGGTTCCTCTGTGAGTTATGTTTTTGGTTTACACAATGATCTGTCTGTCGGGTTCCTATGTCAGGTTGGACTATAACCTGTCTTTCGGTGATCATGTACCGATGATTCAAAAACTTGTTTCCTTTGCATACTAATGGCAAAATATGATCATCAATCTCCCCCTTTGACATTAGTATAAAAACAATGATGTGCAAAACTAAAATGTTTAGTATATACACCAAGTATTTTACCTTGTCAATATGACTCCCCCTATGTGTATGCCTCGGTATAGTATATGTACATGTATATATTCTTGCCTCTATACATATATTTCCTTCTTTCATTATTTCCATGTTTACCTTATCAATTCCCTTTCTCTCCTTGTCACATATTATTTCCTCCTTTATTTGATAATAAGGACAAAGGTGTAATACTTACAACTTGTCAAAAATATGGGAATGGGATTTTTGCATGTCCTCCATCATTTTCTCCCACTTCTCCTTAAGATGGTCAAGGGCCATGATCTCCAATGTGATCCTTGCATGCATATCATATTTTCTTTCTATCAAAGACATTTTCAGGGTGGCAATCAATTATCTTGTCAATGTCATATGTTGTTGTAGTAATGTGAGATTAGGTAGAAGTAGAGCCTGGAGCTTGGTTACCTCATCTCTGAATTTTTTTTTCTGCCTCTAAAATCTCAAGTCTTAACCGTTTAGCTTCCATAATATTTTCTTAATGCAGCTTGATTCCAGTGTCATTAGTTGAACGACCTTGTGCACTAGCATTTAGATCTGCATCTATCTGTGCAATCTTCTCACTATTTTCCTTAGTGAATTGCTCTATTGTGCATAACTTTGAACTAAGGTTATAGATTCTGAAATGATTGGTTCCAATTCATTGACTAGTCTAGACAACTTTACCTTGTTCTCGGCCACTTCTTGGTTGATTTTCTCTGTCAATTTGTATTGGTACTTTTTCTCTGCACATTCTTCTATTGCTTTCTTTGCATCCACATTCTGTGATGTGATGGCTTTGGAAAGAATGGCTAATTGATCTAGTATAGGAGCATCTTGATCAATGTATGTATTAGGTACAATCTGTAGAAGTATTTACTTGGTTGTCTCTAGTACCTGTGTGTCCTTTGTCTCCTTTTTGAGCTTATCTTGGATAACTTTCCTTTTACAAATTTCTGCATACTTTGTGAGTGATTCTAGATCCAATGTCCTCGGATCATAGGCTGGTATTTCAATTATCTCATCTAATTTAACTGGATTCTTGTTTTTTTTCTTCTTCTTCTTTGAAAGTGTAGTGGAGACACATGTATGTAGTACCATAGCAAGTTCCTTTGCTTGGTTTGACGTACTAGATGAAGGTTTTGGAGGTGTTGTGCCTTTTACCTATTGCTCAGTATTAACCTGTTGGTTGGGTGTAGACGTCTCCACATCAACCTTAGCTTTATCTGCAACTTCTCATTCGGTATCCTTTGGAGTGGCATCACCATGCTTCTCTTCTTTGCCTTTATCTTTCTACTCTCCATATGTTTATTTTTGTTGTCCATCTATGACATTTTGTTCATCAGTTGTGTTTTTCTACTCCTCTTAACCCTTATCCTTGGGTATGCTTGCATCATGGTAGGGTGAATTCTCCTTTTTTGAGATGATATTGATAGCTTGTATCAATAATGGCATTTGGCATAGTATGTTAACTTGTGCAACATCATCTTATGTGTCTTGTTCCTTGGGCTTCTTGGAGGTAACAATAACATCTTAATTTGCCTTTACTTCTTTGGCAAGATCTTTAGTGATATCTATTATTATCACATCTTGGATTGTGACATCGGTTGTGTCTCCTAATGACTGCAAGATCTGAGGTATGTCATCCATTTCTTTACTTTCTTTTGTGTTCAATTCAATGGAAGTAACATCCTCATTATCATTTATGAGAATGTGCTCTGGGCTTGGTGTAGCCTCTTTTTCTTCATTGTGAGGCTTGTCAGTGAGTGCTAATACTCTCTCAGGGCTTGTGTCCTCTTTGGGTACATTGAGTATTTTTCTCCAAGAATCCTCACTTTCTCTGTCAAGCTTAATTAAGTTTCCTTGTAGTACTTTGTAGGCTCTTAATTTTGTTAAGAACTTCTTTGAATGTAACTTTGAATCATTTCTTCAATTTCTTCCATTTTGGACTCGGGTGGCATAACAGAAACTAGGGATCTTTCCCTTATCTATTTTTCAGAATTTAGTGCAAATGTCCACCTTGTCAATAGTCTGTCTAGAAGTTCTTGTGGCATCTTTCAAACTATATAGATATATATTTGAAAATACACATTTTCATGATGATGGCTTATTCTATCTTATTCTGATCCCCGGGATTCAAAGTTAGCCATTTTCTAACCTTAGGCTCAGATATTGTTCCTAACCTGGTGATTGATGTAGAAACTTCATCAATTGTGGTCGGAACTTTGTTCTTTACAAGTTGTTCATCTTGTTCAGTGTCCTCTATATCTTCCTTGCTTCGGATTAGTCTTTTTCTCCTCTTTGGTTCTAAAGTTTTCCCAGTTTGAGGCTTCCTCTTGTAAGTCCTCACTTGTCCTTTCTTAATCGGTGATGAACTTGCATCTTTTGAAATCTGACTCCTTGTCCAAGATGCAACAATAGATCTTGGATTCTTTGGGGGTGGTGCATCAAAATCTGTTGATTCAGAGTCAATTTCTTATTCACCTTCACTAAAGGGATACTATCCCTCGGTGTCTTGCTGTCATTAATCTGTTTCTTCTTCATTGACCAAAAAAAATTTCTTAAGTGTCTTTACCATTTTATCCTTCTTTCTGTCAATTTATTCACTACTAGGCCGATCTTTATTCTAACCTTATCCTCTTCATAGGTTCTAAACCTTGATAATGACTTGTCTAATGGTTTGTTTAATAATGATTCAATAGAATTGGTGGCTTGATCTATGTTGATCTCATAGTCAAGTGGTGCTAACCATGTTATCCTCGGTACAACTGGTTTGGTTAAGGTGGTATCGGTGTCCACCATAAAATAAATTTTAGTTTTATATTTATCCACCAATTGTTCTGGTATCCTCATCCTTTTCTACATTATGTTTTTAAATCTAGTGAAATATTCATCCATAATTGATGTAAAGTTGTCACCTAGTGACTTAATGAATTCACTGATTTGAATTGTCACTGGTCGGGTAGTATCCCAGTTGAGATTATCGATAGATGGGAAAAAGTATTGAAAGTATAAAAATATGCACATGAGGAGTGAACCAAAATTACATGAGTTAGGTTTCACTAATCTAATGGTCCTCATGTTCTCCTCCAATTGCTTCATTAGAAGCTCGAATAGATCCCACTGTAATCCCTTCTTTACAATCTTGTAAGCAGTGTTTACTGCTCTGCATGCAATATTATTCATCCTACTGGCTTGGAATATTTTGTATCCCAAGACACGTGCACCCAATTTCAGTTTTGGATCTTTGATGTAATTTACCTTCAATCCTCTGTCATCCCATTCTGCACCTATCATCTTCTCAATCTCGGGGTGATAAGGGTGTTTAAGTGTCTTGGCCTTGTCGATTATTGGATAACCGGTCACTGCGTGTATCACATCCCTAGTGATCTATTTTGGCTAGTCCAGCCACATCTTTTGGTCATGTACCCTACTAAGTACTATCCTGATCTACTCGGTTTTAAAATCATTTGGAAACATTAATGCATTCATCAACCCTTTCACCTCTATATGTTTATGTTCATCCTTGATGGTTCTGTCTGTGCAAAGCTTCTTGTAACCTTGTTCAACCTCAAGATCTCCTATCTCAACGATCTTGCAATGTATGTATACCCTAACATCCTTGACAAGAAAAACCCTAGGTGGTATGGTTGAGAATGCTCCAACATTATCGAGTTGTGAGGCAACCTCAAGGAAAAATTTGTAATGTGGCTCCTCATAGGTGGAGTTCTAGATCAGTTTGACCTTATTGTCTTTGGCATTCTTGATCTTGGTTACACGGGATGTGGTTGACATGATTTCACAAATTTAGGGCTTTTCCCATAAAAGAAATTATGATCTTGGTGAGTCTTAGTTACTCACTTGTTCTATTGTAGTTGTTGAAGATTAGAATCTATCGTAGTAGCTGTGAAGGTGCTCATGAATCACTCTGCAATATTTTCTCCTTTGGTTGCTTTGCTTCACTCTTCTTGGCTCTACTCTTTGCTCTCAAATGTTGGTGAATGAAATGAGGTCTTCATCGTCCTTTTATAGACGGTGCCCTGAGTGGCACATTAAATGCTTTACCTACTTGTCGGGTGTCGAAGATGGAGTCGCTCAGGTAACATGTCAATTTCTCAGCTCAGATTAAGTGTCAACTTACTTTACTTTTTGCATGTTCATTGACAGATCTTGATATATAGGCGAAGACTACATTGTCATTTTGCATGATTACCGATGATGCTCGGTTTATACTAGCAACTTAGCTTTTGTATGTTCACCGACGATTCTCGGTAAGCATTGACTAACAAGATTGAATTCACGATTTCATAACAAGTAATACCACAGTGCATCTTTATTCATGCTAGTTTGGCATTTTATCAATGTATAATGGAACAGATGTAAAATATAACTTGGTATAGTGTAGTTCCACACTTACTTGTTCTAGTTAGGTGGGGATGGTGATGTCACCAAATCCATTGGATAAGGTGTCACCCATTGTATTGCTCGGTCCAGCATCATTAGTGTTTGTAGCTTTCCTCCACATTTTGTTTCTCATTTTTCTGATGTCTTCAATGGTATTGCCATTGGGAAAAGTGTTGGTCTCTGTCACTCGGTCTCTGCAGTCCTTGCTTAGATGACCAAATTTATGACAATGTAAGCATGCCATTATGAGGTTAGTCCAGCTTTTGGACCTTCTTATCCATTTTCTCATGCAATTTGCAGCAATGTGTCCATACCTACCACATGTTGTGCAGTTTTTCCATGTGTTGTAATCCCAAACATATGAGTTACCGATTATTTTCGGTTGATAAGCATTTTCTTGTTCTTTTGGCTTCCATGCTTGCTTTTTCTTCTTCCTGCATTCAAGAGATGTGTGCCCATGCATTTTACAAGTAGGACAATATTTTTCCTTGTAGGTTTCCTTCTTTGGTTATTTCACCTTAGATTTACATTCATATGCTTTATGTCCTTTCTTGTTATAGTTATAACAATTTACTATGAATGTAGATGTGGATGTAGGAATACCTTTCATTTTTCTCCTACAAACATTTGATGTGTGGCCTGATTTTCCACAGTGATTGCATGACTACTTTCTTGGTCTTCAATTTGTGTAGACATCTTTTTGAACAGCTTGGTATGGTGATTCTCCATGCTTGGTATACACTAGTCTGGTATTGTTGTTGACTCTTCTTTGTCCATTAAGAAAATCATCCATTCTTTTGGTACTTTCTTTAGCTCTCTTAATCATATCATTGTGTTGTTGTTGAATTCTTACTTCATGCTTTAGTTTTTCATTTTCTTCTCTTAGCTCATCAATAGCTTCTATTTTTTCAATGAGTTCTATGTTCATTTGGTTTGCCTCCTGACTCATAAGAATAATCTGATTGGTGATCCCATGATGATGTTCAGTAAGTCTTTGTATTTCTGACTCTCTCTCTTGTATCTTTTCAGTGATCTTCCTCCTGTCATCAATAGCTAATGTTCTTTCTTTTTCAACTTGTCTAGCATTATTCATAACATCAATCATCCTTACCATCTGTGTCTCTTGACTGATTTGCAGTATCTTTACTTGTTCTATCAAATGTTGATTCATTTCATTCAGACTTGTAATGCTTCCTTCAGATGTGTCTGATGTATTGCTACATGTAGATCCCGATGACTCAAACAAATCAGGTATCTCTTCCTCATGATAGTCTGTTTCAAGGCATCGAGATGCCATAACCTTTCTTTCATCCAGTAGTTCTCTCATCTTGATTCTAGCTGCTTTGTATTTCTCATAGAAGATTTGTATCTCTAACTTCTGATTCTCAATACTCTTGTCTAGCTTATACCTTTCCATTGTATGATCTTTTCTCTTAAGTATTTAAACTTTTCCAAATAAGAGATCTAGCTCTAATACCAATTGTTGGAAATAATGGAATGGTGTGTACTGAGAGGGGAGGGGTGAATTAGTACCCTTAAAACTTTTTTTCAATTAACCTTAATCCTTTATGTAATCAATTCCTTGTATTACCAACCATATGTGCTATTTTATCTTTATGCATGTAATATCAATTCATAAACATAATTTGCATGCAAACATTCATAGAAACATTCATGAAATGTATTGACACATGACACAAGATTTGGTAACACAGAAAACCCCTATTAGAAGGTAAAAATTGCAGTCGGGATGAAACCCACAAAACTTCACTATCTGCAAAATGGAAGGGGAAAATTAAGGCTTACAAGTTTGATCACTTCTGATGATCTTACCCTGTTAGGAGTAACATGTTTAGACTAGTTAAGGTCTACTCTGTTAAGAGCTTTAGCAACATTGTTTAGTGTGCACTCGGTTAAGAGATTTACAAAAGGATTGTTAAATCCACCTTCTCAAAGGATTTCTTCTATTTGCTACACTTGTTAGGATGTAGTCAAAAATACTTATTGACCTAAGTATATGCAATCTAGAATTGCTGAGTACATATCCATTAAAGTTCACAATATGATGTATCACCTATAGTGACTGATTAATACCTATTTTCTGCTTGGTAGCCTTGGATCTTGTTCTTTGTAACTGATTTCATCTTTTGTTGTCCTTTTGCATAAAACTCTGTCTCTGATCCATAGATGTCTATGTGGCTACAATAATCATCACATCATCTTGTTCTGATTGATTACACATCTATTTATACAATGAATTTGACCTAAATAAGTTTCACGCTTTTCAATGATAACTCTATGATCAAAGGTTTACAACTTGACCTTGATCTCCTAGTTTGCATATTTTCAATCAGTTAGACTGATTAAAAAATTACAATCACATTACTTGTCCCTCAAGAAATGGATTTAAAGATGTGCTTTAAAGCTAAATATAAAACTTAAGTGTTTTATTTGACATGTAAGTCAAATCCACATTTCTCAGAATAAAATTGTCTCTCGGTAGACTGGTGTTTGGGTTTCTCTTTAGTCTGCATGTCGGGTTGCTCTGTAAACTTGTTTGTCGGGTTCCTTTGTTGTCTGCTCTGTCGGTTTACACTGTAAACTTCTATCGGATTCCTCTATCGGGTTGCACTATAACTTGTATTTCGGTGATCATGTACTGATGATTCAAAAACTTGCTTCCTTTGCATACTAATGACAAAATATGATCATCAAAAACATCAGAAGGGCATTAGAAAAAGAAATATTTTCAAATTTAATATGCACGAAAATCTTGGCAAAAATAATGTAATGTGGAGGAAGCAATTCATGCCTCAGAAAAAAGAATCCTTATAACAAAAATTTGTTTCCAAAAAAAAAATAGAAATCATTTCAACCAATGATATTGCAAATAAATAAATTTTTTATTATAAAAAATTTTAAAATATAAATTTGAACTTTATCAAAACTATGGTTATTTTAAAAACAAAAAAAATAAAGTGTTATCATTGGTGAAAATTAATTGACTAATTGGACATAGGTGAATGCAATAGTATATTGCCTACGACAAGTACAATAATGATAAAGAAAGATAAGGATAGAGAAAATAGGTTGGATAAATTTACACTTTTTATACCAACATATAATTTTCCATCTCATTCAAATAAAAGCATATTTATTCAAAAATTAGAATCACTCAAAAATAGTGTTTATGCATTTTTTTTAATATATATCATGGATTATAGTGTTTATATAAAATTTATGCATATTACTTAAAAAAATAATAGAAGATCATTTTTAATATCATAATAAGTAAAATTAAATAAAATTTATTTAATTTTTTTTGTATTATCTAATCTATTTTATATAAACTAAAACTTTGTCTTCAAAATTATACTATGAATTATTGTGTAAAAAAATATAAAATAATAATAATATAAAATACTAAAAAGGTATAATGAAAATACATATCTCTATTTCTTCTCATTTTATGTTTCCAATACCTAAATATAATATTGAATTGATTCAACTATAGTCAAATCCTATTTAAATTTTAATTAATTAATTTATAATTATAAATAAAATAAATATTTTAAACTATTCAATTTCAACCAATCAAACTTCATCAATTTTTTAATAATATCATATTTTAATATTTGATATAGTAAAATGAATAAGTTTTAAAAAATTTCTAATTTACAAAACTATTTATCATTATCTTATTGGCTAAAATAAATTAGGTGATATGGACGGATTTTTAGGAATTACCCACTATGTAAAATTTTGAACTATTTTTCATGTAAGTAATATATATATATATATATATGTTATTCTCTCAAATAAATATATGTGTGTGTATGTGTTATTTTTGTATGTGGAATAGTATATAACAAGATAATATAGTTATAATTAACACTAATATTATAATTTTTCTCATGAGTGGCAAACATGTAACAATCTCTCACCCAAAAGCTTGAACTATACTCAGTCGTGGTTGCAGATTTTGGGGAGGACTCTACCTCCCCTCAACCTGACCCCCCTCCCGATGTAGAAAATAACCTGGCCTCCCATATCAATGTCGGGGCACATGGTGATACAAGGTATGTCTTGAATGCGTCCAAAGCTCTGTCGAAGAATTCAACTATTAATATTAATGGTGATAAAGTTGAGGAAGGTTCCTCCAAGGCTAACTGTAAGGGCGACTTGGTGGGGACGAGCAATGCTCTGGAATTCATTATCCCTGACATTGTTCAATCTAAGGAAGGAATGGAAATCTATCTTCCTAACTTGGTTATGGACACGATTGTCTACTCAATGCATCTTGCCTTGGTGGGGAGATTTTTTTCTTTCAGACTTTCAATTGACATGATCCATAGATGGGCTAATGGGCATTGGAAATTAAAAGGTAGTGCCAATATTTCAGCTATGTCTGGGGGTTTGTTTCTTTTTAAATTCATGGCTGAGGGATATCTTATTTACATTCTTTCTAGGTCGTAGGCTTATGGTAAGCATTTTGTAACCTTGGAAAATGGAAACCATGCTTTGACCTAACTATTGAACTCAATAGAATGGCCCCTATTTGGGTTTGTATGCCAGGCCTCCGGTTGGAATTGTGGGATGAGAAAATATTTTGTTGGGTTGATAACTCTTGTAGACACTATGTCACTGCAGATGCAGTCACTCTGGATAAGTTAAGGTTAGTTTTTACTCTCTTCTATGTTAATGTATCTATAAACAAGTCTCTTCCCAATTTCATTACTGTGAAATCTAAATGGGGAAAATGGACTCAAGCCTTAGTTTATGAAAATGCTATCCTATACTGTCAAAAATGTGCCAAAATGGCCATGTTATATTTGAATATAAAGCGCTAGTGTCGAAGGAGCCAAAATTGAAAGGGAAATATATCCCCCTTTGGATGAGAATGGGGGAGTGCAAAAGGTCCCTGAATCCAACAAGCTAGATGAGAACCCCAACTTTGATGAGTTGAATGATTATCCTTTTACTGAAGGTCTGTTGAAGATGGTGAAATCCCCTAGCTCTGGGGTTCAGGAGAATACACAAGATCTTCAATGAAGGGAAATATAATACCACATGTGATTATATTAGGGGTTTTAAATGGAAAAATAAAGGGGGCAATATATTGCCCAAATAGGGGGAGGGGCTTTATTTTGGACCAGGGGTGGGGGTTTATATAGAAAAAGTGATGGGAGGGGTCAGGTGGGTATTGGAGGGGGTGACTAAAAAGGAGCTTGGGGCAATATTTTTTGAAAATAGGGGGATTGTTTAGTATGACATGAATGCACATGCTATGATTTAGGTTCACTAAGTGAATCCCCCATGGGAGAATATAAGCAGGGAAGACTGGGTGTGGTACCTGAGTTGCTTGGAGGAATGTGAAATCCCATCATAGGGGGGTTTGGTGTCTCCCCCCTTGGAGTTAATCATGTCTCTGTTATCGAGGCATAGAATAAGGTTGTTATAAATTCTATGTCCCCTACTCTGTTAGACATGGGAAAGACTAGTAACACTTATACAACCACTAATCAACCCCTAGTGAGACTGGAGAAGAAACTGTTGTTAAGAAACACAAATAAAAAGATATAGGGGTTTCTACCCCTACAAAATCTAGAAAAGAGACTGAAGCTTCTTGCATAAACCCTCATCAACCTTTATGTGTAGATGAATCCATTGGGGAGGTCACCAAATCGGTAATCCTAACTCCAAATACTAATCCCTCTTCCTCTTATTCTCAACAATATGGGGGTAGGCAAGGAAGACTGACAGACTTAAAAGAGGAAGACAAGAACGAAGAAGCTTGATACAGGGTTAGAAAATAAGGTTGGTAGGCCTCCGAAAAGAATGTCAAGGCACAAAGCTATAGCTAGGGAAATTTCCAATGGAAGGAAGCTAAACTTAGATGAAACTCACCATAGTAAGAAATGAATTTCCTCTCTTGGAACATGAGGGGGCTAAACTATCCCTAGAAATATTTTTTCTCTCAAACAACACATTATGGATCTTAAAGTTGATGTTATTCTACTATAGGAAATTAATACGTGCAATCAATTATTTTCTTCAGTGGCTTATAGAATATGGTTGGGTTCCTCCTATTATAGTGAAGCTGATGGAGCCTAAGGAGATATTTCTACTATGTGGAATCCAAATAAGGTTTTTGGGGAAGCCTATGCATTTTACCACAATTACCATATTGTGACATTCAAAATAGACAACTGCACTTTACACATCTTTAATATCTATGTGCCAAACTCTCATGGAGGAAGAAATCTATTGTGGGAATAAATCTTATCTCTAACTATCAAAGACAAAAATGCTTTATATTTGGTGGGAAAAGACTTTAATTCTCCTTTGTTCGCTTCAGAGAAATAGGGTGGTCTAATGGACTATAATGACAACATGAATGACCTCTCAGACTTCATTGGAAGGTTTGGTCTTCTTAATTTGGATCTATAGGGTAACCCTTTCACTTGGTCCATTAATAGGAAAGGAAACCATTTAATCCAAGTTACATTAGATAGGGTCTTGGTTTGAGTGGGGTGGGACCTGGGATGAAATGATTTGATTAGTTCCCTCTCCAGAATTTTATTAGACCATAGCCCCATTCTTATGTAATGGATGAATAAACATTTCTTCGGCCCTCACTCCTTCAGGTTTGAAATTATGTGGACAACACACCTAGACTTCAAAAATTTCATTTAGAATTGGTGGAGCTCCCTAGCCAGGGGTCATAAATATTCAGAATATCTAATAAAGTTGACCTCGTTAGGAAAGAAGTTAAGGGATGGTCCAAATCCACCTTTGGTAATGTCTTCAAATAGAAAAAGGTTATTAGGGACAAGTTGGTTAACATTCAAATTTGATGGCCACTGGTAATTGTATGCGTGAATTATGGTTGATACCTACAAGCTGCAAACACAGACACACACACTTCAATAAAGTCTTTACATGGTTAGTGGGTTAGACAATACGAAATCTGAAAATAATAACTACACTAACCGACAATGACCTATTACCTTCTAGTAGGTAGGAGCATGAGTTTTCTCTTAGGTCATCGCAAGCTCAATGACTACACCAATAACATAAACGAAGGACTTAATCTAAATGATCGAAAATGATTATGCAAATTGAAGATTTGTGGTTAATACAATCTACTTAGGATTCAGTTTTAAAGCACCAAGTTGAAGTGTTTAATATTCATTTTAAAACCCAAAATTAAAGTGTGCTCTAAGTTAGATTGTTTGCATGCTTAAAACAAATTAACAATTAAAGCTAAAATGATAAATCCTAAGAATGCTAAAACATGAAAAATTACATAATAACAATGCAAAAATTAGGATCCATGTGAAGGAAAAGAGTTTCTCTTTTATAGAAATCTCTCTTGAATTGATGGTCAAGATCGAAAGAAAAGAGTGGCTCAGATTTGATTGAAGAAGCACAATCCATGTGCAAGCAATGTGATTGGTTGAAAGATTCAGTTGACTGAACTGACTGATCAGTCTTTTTGGAAACTTCCATATTCAATTCTCAGTTAACTGAAATGTTTCAAAGATGATAAACAGTGGAGAATCAATTAACTAAGTGGAACTGGATTGTTTCCAAAATGATAAATCAGTTAACTGGATTTGATGATGTCATATGCATTTTTAACAATTTAAATGATTTTGAATGCATATTTGTTTATTAACTAATTTAATTCCCTTTTTTTTATTTAATTGACAATTTAGAATTTTTATTTAATTAATATTTCAGAATATTAATTAAATAATTAACATAAGGTTTATTTTCCATTGTATTGTATTTTAGGGATTAATTAATTAATCAAGTAAGATGATCGATTAGGACCTAGGGTTCAGGTCAGACAGTTTGAATTTGATGAATTGCCTGTTTGATTTAGGACTTAGAATAATCAAGATTAGGGTTTCTTGATTAATTGTTGAGATTGGGGGTCTAGGGTTTAGATGACCATTTTTAGGTGATTATATTTTCCCCTCTTTGAATTGATGTGCGATCAACGCATTGATTCAAAGACTTGTTGGCGATGAGATCAAGAATAGTTTGATTTGAAGCGATGAAACTAAACATCTGTCAAGAACTCTTAAACCTTTGGATTAGTTTGAACAAATAACCAGTTTGATTTGAAGTGATGAAACTAAACATCTGTCAAGAACTCTTAAACCTTTGGATTAGTTTGAACAAATAACCAATTTGATTTGAAGCGATGAAACTGTTTACCGTTATGAGATTTGATTAGCAAGAAAATTGACTTGATTTGAAGCGATGAAGCCAATTTGATCAATGTATCTGGTTTCAATAGTGAATAGCCTATATAAGACCGATCTTGTCTGGTTTCGAGTGTATTCACCATTGTATAAGACCATTGGTTAGGTTGCGTTTGATTTAAGATGATCTCAACTTGATTTGATGCGATGAAGTTGAGATGCCCCAAGCGATGGGGTTTTGATTGAGGATGTGATCACTGGAATGTTGATGTCCTGATCCTGCCCCCCGGGAGCAAAATTGAAATATGGCAAGGTGCCCCAGTGATGATAAGCAATTTGATTGATAACATGATGCAAGAAGAAGCTGATCTAATGAGAAATAGGTCTCAAGTGGTTAGGACAAAATTTGTACTTGATAGGAGGTCGTGTTTGACTGAGATTGACCAAAAGTAAGATACATAGATTGATTAGAAGAAAAGCATGAGAGATTTCCATTGGTTTTGCAAGCGGTCAATTTCAAATTTTGATTTCAATCCTAAAAATGGAATCAGGACAGTCGAATTAGCAAGGGGTGTCATGTTCACGCACAACTGACCACTTGACGAAGAGAAGATTGATCGATTGTAGTCTCAGATCCTTCACATTGGAGAGAGATGTCGATATTATACAGATTTAAACACCATGCAGATGCAGATGCAAGACTAACATGAATGCAACCTAAGGTGTAGTCAATAAGCTTTAGCGTTGAAAATTTTCATCATCGAGCATTTTTGGAACATCGGAGTCGATACAATCCTTATTGGTGCCACTGCGACCATAAGAATATTAATATGAATTTCATTGGATAAGATATGATAAAATAATGTAAGCATCGAGGCACAAAAGCCAAGATGACCTGAATGTTGTTTCTAGTTGATGTTGCAAGAATGCACCAGTATCGAGGAATTCAAAGCCAATATAACTATGAGTGTGATCTTGCGTAAATAAACAACGCAATAATAGTCAAGGAGATAGTTCTAACCTCTCCTTGGCATACAAATAAACAGGATCGAGGGATGTGAGGCTTTTCCACCTTAATGCAGGAGCACTTACTACATACACCTTGTTTATTTGACGTTGTAGGATCATCGGGACCATACCAACAAGAAGTAGACAAAGAAAAGATTAATGAAAATCAATGAGAATAGACAATATACAAAGAGAAGTTCAACATACTTCAGCCAGTTTCAAAGTTTTTAGATGTGTATATATATGAGGTGTTGAGAAACACCGCCGTGCTTGTGAGTGTGATGTGCTTGATTGCTATCGATCTGTTGTTTATGTTTGTGGAATCCAATGTGTTTTAAGAAATAAAAATGCATCCAATGATAGTGTTAAGAAACACTTTTGATTAGGGTGTTGAGAAACACCTGTTTGGGTCAAGAGTGAGTTGTCCTTCATAAATGACAAGATTACTAACTCTGGTGTAAGCCAAAGATGTGATCAAATTTGGGGACCCATTCCCCTTGCTAACAACTGATGACTGACTTGACTCATGCTGTGAGGAGAAAGATGATTCGATTGCCCCCAGACTATGACTCTAGATCAGTTTCAAGTTAGGAGGGTTCTCAGAAGAACCAGAGTGTCACGAAAGTGACTGAAAGCTATGTACAAACTGAAGCAAAGGATTGCCAAGACTGAGTATTAATAGATGGAGCACTGAGGTACAAGAGGCGCTTGTTTACTAGGTTTTCACCTACTTGGCAGAGATTCTATTTTTTCTACCATGGGGCCTGTTTACCAGGTTTTCACCTACTTGGCATATATTCTATTTTTGCTACTATGGGGCATGTTTACCAGGTTTTCACCAAGGCACTTTTTCTTCTTTTTAAATTTTTTTGTATTTTTTCATTTTTTTGATTGATGTATCAAGGCACCTATTGCTAGGTTTTCATCAATATGATCATTTTTTCAGGACTTTTTCCAATTTTTAGATTATTTTTTTTAGGATCATTTTTCAATTTTTCAATTTTTCTGTCTTTTAGAGATTACTCGTTCTTAAGAAAGATCATATTGGTTTGCCCCCAATGTCTAGCAAGGTAAAGGTCATTACAGATGGATTCGAAAGTTTATGGATGAGGCGAATAAACAATATTGGATGAAGAGGGTGAATGCAACCCTCAAGGACAGTCTCCTCAAGATTACCCAAACTAGGGAAAAAAGAATATAGCAATGTAGGCTCATGAAACGATACTGTATAGCATGTAGGATAATGACATGATGTCATGAAAATCATGTAGTCCAAAAGAATGGACATGTCAAAAGACTTTTAAGAACTTATTTTTCAATTTTGATCAAGACCAAGGGGTCAATTTTGGATAAGATATAGCTATGATAGCGCAATTAGGATAAGGGGTGATGGAGGTATAAGTGAATGTTTTTTTGGATTATGGTAGGAATGCTCAGACATAGGAAGGATAGGCTTGGGATAAGCAAGATCACGATAGGGTATCATGGATGAGATAAAGTGAATATAATGATGGAAAGGATAATGGATCTCAAGAGGCATAGTGTCCCTGGATAGGTTCAACCTTGTCAAGATCACCGGAAGGAACCTGGAATCTCATGGTCTAGCCGAATGTAAGTTATGATGGATAAGATGACATGGAAGGAACTTGCCCCCAAGTGAAGAGTGCAAGTAGGAGGAATTGCGCATGAAGCCTGTTTGCCAGGTTTTCATCATGGTACTTATCCAAGGTGCCAGAAGAAGTGGTTTTCACCATAGGACAAATTGATTTCTCTTTACTTTTGCTACCAAGGTGCATGTTTACCAGGTTTTCACCAAGGCACTTTTTCTGTCTTTTTTGTACTTTTTGATTTTATAGAGGAAATTTAGCTTCTTTCTCTTTAGATAGTGTTCCTTTCAAAGATATGCTATCATAGGCCAAGGCCGCTAAAAGTATGCTCAAAGATACTGATAGGGTGATGGTAGGGAAGAATGAAATGGAGGATAAGGAAGGTGGTAGCCAAGGATTTATGTAATGGATTGGATAAGGGGAATAACAAGATATGGGATGGATGGGTAAGAGGTAGGTGCAAGATATTGGATAGGGTATGGTTATAAGATCAACATTGACGCACCCCTTGAAGGGTAGTGGACAAATGGAGGAATAGCTCGAGACTTTGATGTATGAGTGGATATAGATCTTGGTATGTGAGGACCCAAGATGGATGACGAAGGGAGTGAAGTATTCAAGGTAATGGATTTTGGGACATGAGGACCCAAAATAGAGTTATAAGATGGGAGATGTTTAGATGGAGATGAAGTGGAAGACTTTGGAAGCTTGGATGCCAACTCTGACTTTTCCTGTTTGTTCAAGCCTTTTAAGAGAGACTTGGGAATCCACATAACTTTTGATTTTCCTTTTGTATCCAAGTCCTTTAGAAGAGACTTGGGAATCCACATAGCTTTTGAGTTTCCTTTTCTTTTGGATGATTTAGAACGTAATTTGTCCATGATGGATTTAGGAAACCATATTTTCTTTGATATTATTCTTTGCTTGGATTTAGAACACAATTCTTCCATGATGGATTTAGGAACCATATTTTATTTGATATTATTCTTTGATAAGTGGACCCTTGTGGTCTCTTGAGTATTTTATTTTTCTTTGTAGTCACACGTTGATTAGATTGGACATAGTGATCTTCATGTGTAAGTGGATTCTTGGATGTCTGATTTCTGCATTGCACATCCAAATTGTTCCAAAAGACTTGGGAATTATGCATGGATAGAGCTGATATGACTAGTTCATATGGATTTGTTGATAAGGAGGATTCAAGGATGCATGTCTTTGTTAATATTGATAGGGGATAGGGTAAGTGGATAACAAGCTAGCAGTTATAGGCATGGTGGATGGAGGGATATAAGGACCCAATATAGATGGAAGGTTTGATGGTTTTAGCTTTGGGATATAGGGACCAAAAATGGACTTGGAGGATAGTGAAGGTACATGACTACATTTGAATGGAGGGAGATAAGGTGTGGAAGGGATATCAACATCTTTAGAGTGAGATGCATTGCCAAGGCTCTTCTCCTTTGAATTCATCTTTATATCAATAGGAGCATGAGAAGTTTTGATAGGAGAAATTTTGATAGGAGCAGTTGAAGCTTGAGGGGATTTATTTTTCTGCAAGGGATTTGGAGGAATGACATTTTTTTGAGGTGGATACGGAGGAGCATGAAAAGGAGATGATGGGATGCTCTAATCTTGACAAGGATCTTTAGATGGTGTACAAAGGGTACCTTTCTCTTGATTTTCAATAGGCCCATTAGAGATGTCATAAAGGATATCTTGATCTTGCTTGGGAGATGGAGGGCTATATTTTTGGAAGACATGAAAGAGGATGAGAGGATCATCATGAGACTCTTTAGATATGTGACTTTGGTCAACCATTGGATAAGGATGGATGGTAGCTTGATCTTGATCAATACTGATATTAGTTTCTTCACACTTTGGATTGCCCTCTTAACATGGAGCCACTTCTAAGGATGAGGTAGGAGTGTTGATCTGTATGAAGGATTCTTGACACACTGATGGACAATCATTTGGAATAGGCGTGATAAGTGTTGAAGCACATGGATGCTTGGGGTTTGTGATTTTTGAAGTCTGAGAAAGACTTGTAGATGAATGTTGATTAGCTTGGATTTCTTTTAGAGGTAGTCCTTGAGAGTAGACATAGTTGTCATTAGGCCCATTTCTTGATAGCGATGGTGAAGCTTTAGGAGATGGAGGAATGGTGGAAGAAGTAGATGGGATATGTGAACCATTACTAGACATGGATTCCTGATATTGATCATGATTGAGATTAGATGAATCATTGGGATTTTCCATTTCGATTATGCAATCATCAATGAGATCTTGGATTTTATGTTTCAACTCCATGCAAGAGGAAGTTTTATGCTTGTTGTTTTGATGATATGCACAATAGGTACTCAAGAATCTCAATCCATGTGATGTGGCTTGAGGTAATGTGATGAGTTCATTCTCTATAAGTTCTTCCAACGTTGATTCATAAGATTGTCCCAAAGGAGTGAAGTCCCTCTTGCGTTTAACCCAAGGTTTTTCTTTCATGAGGTTACTAATCCATTTGGAGGTAGACTTCATGTTGTTTTCAGTAGTGTTTATGGCTTTTTAGCCGCTCATTAGATCATGATCAAATAGAAAAAGATGGATCAATCTTGATGAGGATTTATTGGATTGTGTATCGTTTTCCCCCTTTAATTCTTGGATTTTAGATTTTAAAGTTTCAAGTTGTTTTGATAAAGCCGCCATAAGAATCTCTTCTTGTGCATTGTTAGGACCATAAGGTTTAGCCCATTTGCTTCTAGACATTGTAAGATTGTCTTGATGCGCTTGCTTGGAAGATTGAAGAAGAAGTATGACAAATCGATTGATTGACTGTCAGGTGCTGAAGTGATATATAAAGTGTTGATTAAGTCCAATACCAAAGGATAAAGGAGATAAAGTCCAACTGAGAGAGAGAAGAAACGACTCTGATCTTAAGTCAAGGTTAACAAACCTGCTCTCACAACTTAGGATAAGGACAACGTAGACAAAGATGATTAAAGTAACAAGTCACTTGGACTAGCACAACGAAATCAGATTTCAAAACAACAATGAGTCAGACTGTCAACAGATTGTTGTCAAAGACAAACTAGTAGCGATGTTGATGAGAACACATATTTGTGAGAATTTAGATAGAACCTTCACAACAGAATACAAAATTGGACAACAAGTTGATATATTTCTAGAGTTTGATAACAGATGCAGAAAACTCGGACAAGAGTTGACGGTTAACACTGAGAGTGCAGATTTTGAATCGTTGATCATTTTGATGTTTTGATGTTTGTGTTGATGTTTCACTCACACAAGACACATCAAGAAGCCCTTAACTATTCAAGCACACCAAGCATACCCTATTCCTAGGTGGTGATAAATGGACAATACTTGTTTGAACCCTCGTACAATAAAATACTCATTCAAGTCAGACAGTTAGAAGTTTGGCAGCGCTGGCTCCCTTCCACGACCCACACTTCTCAGGCCTACCAAGCTTCAAATTTCTCAAGATCTGAGGATCCTGATAAATTTATTGTCTCAACAAGAGGGGTACATGAGAGGTTTCTTAGGCATGTGTGTCTCACAATGCCCGTATCAACAAGTAGAAAAGGATTTTGGCCACTATCTAAAAAGGGTTTTAGTAAGGGTCTTCATTTAAGTGTATCCTCTATGTCCATGCAAGTGTGATTCGGGCTTCTAACTCCACAGAGAACCTTAGCAAAAGCAGTTCACGATACGTGATTGAGACTCGGAGGCCCTACTTTGTGTTAGGCGAGAGCTAAATATAAGCTCAAATGCCACTTATCTTCCAAGGTTTTGGTCTTGAGGAAGCATTTTTATTATAGTGAGTCGAAGAAGCTTGGTATTAGCTTGTTCCCACTTGGGTTGTTCTCCAAGGGTGAGTACTTTTTCCCACTTGGACATGCCCTCTAAAGTTGCAGATCTCAAACGATAAACGACAATAATGTTTATGGATTTCTGATCATCCCAAAAGGGCAAGAGCATAGTTTCCTGAAATCATTGCCATCCCTAAAACACCAGATAGAAGTTCATTTTAAAAAGTCTTGCATGTGCATTCCTATTTTAACAAAATAAAAAGAATATGCAAGCACAATGTTTAGCATTTTATCGATCAAGGCAACCTGCAAGATGATTCGTTAGTAGTTTGTTTTTTAGTCTTCTTTTTCAACGTCCTGCAAACCACTGTTAGGCTGAAATCAACAAGATAAGCTAGAGAACAATAAAGCCCAAAACTCATCAGCCTTAGAAAAATCAGAAAATCAGAAAAATGATTTCATATTCAGAAACTAGACAAAAAAATAACGCACTTTCAAAAAAAATGCACTCAAAAAGGTTATCGTATGAGCCCGTACGAAGCTTCGGAAGTTACAAAACATGGGATTATGCGGGTACAGTCACCAAAAAGTGAAATTTATGATAAATCCAGAGACCAAAAATAGAGAATAACTCCACCATCATGATCGTTACAAATTTCTACCCCAAATAAAAAAAATGCTCATAAAAAGGACTTAATAAGAGCAAGTTATGAGTGTTTGAAGTTAGAGTGCAAATTTTAAAACTCCAATGGTGAAGAGTAGTAAATTCAAATCTTGGATGATGTCATCATAAGACTGGATTAAAATTGAGGGTCACATGGTCATCGACAGAATTCAAAAACACTGCTAGATGATGGTTAACTGACAATCAAATTTAGTCCTTACTCCAAATCACTTCAAACTGTGTGTTGATTGTTGTTACACATTTTGTATATTTATAAAGAGAATAATATTCTGCACACCAATTCTCTAATCTTCTCCACTCGAATTGTAAACAAACATCTATATTATCACCGCAAAATTCTCTTTTCAAAAACCAGTAAATGAAATTATTTGTCGCTTCTACAACTTGTTTCCAATTTCTGCAAATGCCAATCAAGTTTCCACTCCACTGGCGCCTTGAAGTCAGACTAATGTTTTAATTGCCAGTGAGAAGACAACAACCGCTAAATATGTAGACTTTAAATCAATTAAAATTGAGAAGATATCAAAAGATAAAATTCCAGATCTGAGAATGTCAACCAAGAAGAGTAGATGATCATAGTCTCGATTTGAAGGCAATTCCAAATGACAATGTTGGAGGAGCTAACAGTGCAGATGCTAAGTTTGTGACATGGTGAGTTGGCAGAGCTACACAGAGGTAGTGAAGGATGGTTGGTTGGGATTGAAGTAGGGAAATGTTTGTTGGTTGCTGCGGGTAGAGGGAAGTAGTGGGAGTGAAGGGAGACGGTGAGTGGGAGAAGCGGCGAAAGGGTGGTGGGGGTTTGAAGTGGCAGGGAGGAAGATTGGTGAAAGTTGTGTAGGGGAGGAAGTTAGGTGAAAGCCACGCAGGGTAGGAAGGGTTGCACGAGGATGGGGAGGAAGGAGGTGCTTGGAGAGAGGGGAAGCAGAGGGGTGTGGAAGAGAGGGAAGGAAGCAATGGAAGGGTGTGGTGGGGTTTAGGTGGTGGCACGGTGGGAGGTGGAGGCAGCTGTGGGAGTTGGGATGTTGGCGTGGCTGAGGGAAGTGTTGGGTGAGGTGTTGGGTGAGTTCACAGGAAGAGTTGAAGGAGAAGTAGTGCGCAGTGAGAGGTAGGGGAAGTAGAGGAGTGGAGGGAAGGGTTCGAAGTGAATGGATTTGTTGTGCATGGATGGGCAGGGAGTGGTGGTGCTATGGGGTTATAATGCCACATGCACAAGGGTAAAGAAAACCCTTTCTTTTTATTCAAATCCCATATAAGAGTTAACAAAGAAAATAATAGGGGTTGTTAGGGCTTGGGTTTGGCATGATGGGTTTGGCGTGAACGCAGGTATGATGTAAAAATAATTGTGGATAACAGCAGGGGGTGATAGTGGATTTGACCCAAACCAATATTTTTTTAAAAATATTTGCCTTGATAAGTGTGCAGGCATACTGTATTGATTTATGTGCAGGGGTCGTATGACCTTTGTATGAAAAAAAATACCACAGATTTGGTTTTGGGCAAATATGGGTGTGTTTATAGTCATTTCGCACTGAAACGATGGCTCAAACGTGGTGGTGGGCTCATATTTTTCTCAAAATGAAGGTGTAGGTAGGGTTTGGCTCAAAGTGAAAATCTAGCCCCACGGTGGGTGCTAGAAATGTATGCGTGAATTATGGTTGATACCTACAAGCTGCAAACACAAACACACACACTTCAATAAATTCTTTACATGGTTAGTGGGTTAGACAAATACAAAATCTGAATAAACAATCTACACTAACTGACAACGACCCATTGCCTTCTCGTAGGAAGGAGTATGAGCTTGCTCTCAGGTCATCGCAAGCTTAGTGACTACACCAATAACCTAAATGATCTAAAATGATAATGCATGATGTAGATTTGTTGTTATTCCAAGCTTCTTATGATTCAGTTTTAAAGCACCAAATTGAAGTGTTTAATATTCATTTTAAAACCCAAATTCAAAATGTGCTCTAAATTAGGTTTGCATGCTTGAAAGTAAAAACAACAATTAAAGCTAAAATGATAAATGCTAAGAATGTTAAAACATGAAAAACTGCATAATAACGATGCAAAAATTAGGATCCCTATGAAGGAAAAGAGTTTTTGTTTTATAGAAATCTCTCTCGAATCAACAATCGAGATCGAAATAAAAGAGTGGCTCAGATTCGATTGAAGAAGCACAATCCATGTGCAAAGAATGTGATTGGTCGACAGAGTCAGTTGACTGAACTAGCTGATCAGTCTTTCTAGAAACTTCCATATTCAGTTCTCAGTTAACTGAAATGTTTCCAAGATGATAAACAGTGGAGAATCAGTTAACTGAGTGGAATTGGATTGTTTCCAAAATGATAAATCAGTTAACTGGATTTGATAATGTCATATGCATTTTTAACAATTTAAATGATTTTGAATGCACATTTGTTTTTATTAATTAATTTAATTCCCTTTTTTATTTAATTGACAATTTAGCATTTTTATTTAATTAATATTTCAGAATATTAATTAAATAATTAACATCAGGTTTATTTTCCAATGTATTATGATTTTAGGGAATTAATTAATTAATCAAGTAAGATTATCGATTAGGACCTAGGGTTCAAGTCAGACAGTTTGAATTTGATGAATTGCCTGTTTGATTTAGGACTTAGAATAATCAAGATTAGGATTTCTTGATTAATTGTTGAGATTGGGGGTCTAGGGTTTAGATGACCATTTTTAGGTGATTACACCCACCTCCTCTATCATCTCCATATCCCTCATTTCTCCCTCCATCACTGCCACCTTATCCTCTTTGTCTTCATCTTTGTCCTCAGCCCCAACCTCCTACTCTACCACTATCTCTCCCTCCTATACCTCCATCCCTCCTAGCACTACCTCCTCTCTATCTCCATCACCCCCATCTTTGTCATGGTTTCCCCATCCTCCTTTTCATATCTATGGGGATTGACACCCCAAGATCTATATAGGGCATTGGTTGGTGTTGTGCCCACCACACATCATATTGTGGAGTGGTACCTACATCCACAACTTGCGATCCCCATGCCCACCTCCGTGCTATCAATCCTTGGAATTGTGTAACTTTCATCGCCATAGGTATTACAGGCCCCCATCCCCCCAAATCCCGATTGCACTTGGAAAATTGAGTTGACCCTATGGGTACATATTACCTCTCGCTGAACTGTCTCAAAACTTTTTCTAGTAGGTGCATCTCAATGATCTGATGTGTCTGAGTCATCTGCCTAATCAAATATTTCTAATTTATACAAAAAATTTAGGTGCTCTTCCTCTCCATTCCATGTTGGGAAACCAATGTAGGGTCTCAATGTGAACTCCCTCAAAATGTCAAACTCATGCCTCTACTATCTAACATGTTCAACCTGCCTCTATTGCATTGCCTCATAATAGTAAGCATATACTCATCTCACCTACAGTGATTGTCTAAAAAAAATGGGGTGGCATACAACTATATGCTCTCACATCCAAACTAGGAGTAGTGTCACCTCACATTCGACAGACTACGCACCGTGATATGCAATACCGTGCATCTGAAAATACAACATCACAAGCGCACAAGGACCCCATGAATAAATTGTTCTCTTTATCAACATGTTGTAGATAACCTCTCCCTATCCCACCGATAATCCATGTCCCCTCCTATCAGGCACTAACACCCCAACTACCAATTTGCATAGAAACCCAAAAAACTCCTCATAGTTAGTCACCATATCCTACCATCAAATCTTGTGCCAGGATAGATTCTTAACTCTGCCTCATCAATACCAAATGATTTACATTATGCCCTTAACCATTCTCATTGTGAATAAACCACCCTCTCCCCCCGAATGAGTAGTCTTAGAATCCTGTACATGTCCTCTAATGTCATCGTGCACTCTCTTGTTGGTAGGTGGAATGAAGAGGTCTTTGAGTGCCATCTCTCGCATAGGCAATAATTAGACCTCTATTTTCCATAATCTAAGGTATTAGAGTATTATGTAGAAGTCAAATCCTATCTTATTGGTCTTGCTCCTCCTAGATCAGTCTATGTCTATAGGCTAAGGTATCAGGATGATTCTCACAAGTGATCAACACCGAGTTTTGAATCTAGTCAATCAAATGTAAGAGCAAATCACTCAAAATATAGAAAACACTCATAACGATGCATACATACTAAAAATAAGTCATCACCTGTCTAAATGCAGTCAATAATTAAGCACATATCACAATCCAGTCAAATGCGTATAATGCAATAGGAAAATGTGGGCTACTTAATTTCAAAAAATCTATCAGGCACATGCGTTAAATGCGCATATTAGATGTGGTTCAATTAAAAAAATCTAACATTATGTAAATGTGCCTTAATTAATATCACATTCTTATATAAAACTAGTAGTTGTGTATCATAACAAGCACATGCGCCAATTTAAAATCAATTGTGGTTCAATTAAAGTCAATTCACTAGTTAGTTGCATCGCATCCGCCACACTTGTAGCAAATGCGATTGATAGTTGCGACTTGACTAAAAGTTGACATACAACCTAGTCCCAGAAAAGCACAAATTTTGAGAAATTAAATGCATAAAATGATGTCTACATACTAGTGTTCGTAAGCTTGCTAGTCGCTGATAGGTCTTGACCTAAACACTGATGTGAACTACGTTCTTGTAGCCCATCATCGCTCTACAAACTCTCTGGAGACCTCTTATGTTCCACTAGTTCTCCAAAGCTTATGAGTGTAAATGAACCTAGAAAATGACCCCTAGGCCCCTTTTTATACCAACTATCCCTCCTTGATGGATGTGCACCCTTTCCATTTGAACTGGTCATGTAGCCTTTTGACATCCACAACGCATAACTTTTGCATACACCCTTTATTTTTTGATCCGCCTGTTGCGTTGGGCTCCGTGTCCTTTTATCAACAAATTGAGCCCTTTATTATATTTTTCACTTAATTTTTTGAGGGAGAACCATAATACCTAGTTGGTATTTTGATCTCGTTGGGGCATACTAGGGCATGATTTATATCAATTAGTCTTTGAAACAATGCCTGAAAATGCACTATCTCAAAGAGGGGCAAAATGTAGACTCCTAAAATTTTCCCATCGCCTGTACGCAATGATGACACTAATTATTGTCTTAATTGATTAAATAATCTTAATTATTTAACTGATTTGTGTCATTCTCCTAATTAAGTTTCAAATTTGTCTTTTGCCTCCAAATTTGATAATTGAATGTTTTGAATTAATTATTTAATTATTTAATGTTCATTCTATTAATAACCATTTTCTTCTTCTGATTTCGTCTAATTTGTTAGAATTCATTGAATTCATAAGCCAAGATCACCTGCAGCATAATAACTTGTCACAAAGCAAAGAATGGAGACACAACTCAAAATGTCCAAGAAATATGAAATATCATTGAGAGAAGGAATTGAGAGAATTGCCAAGAGTGATTCAAATAATTACAAAGTGATAAATCCTTATAAAGGAGATCAAAACCCTAAGAAGGGTGAAGAAACCAAGGTTGGGTGAAGAAACCAAGGTTGCATGAATAATTAATAAAAGAATCAATTATTGCATGCCTAAAGTTTAGCTTAAGTGAAATAGAGATAAAAAGTCAAAGGTGACTTAATAATTAAATTAATAATGATTTAAATAATAAGTGAAAATACATTTTTAACTCTAACACCCCCTTAAGATAAACTTAGGGAGAAGCTAAAAACCTAGAAACAACTACTGAAAGCAAGAAATGGGTCCCGGCAACAAGGCCTGATTAGGTACCCAAGTACAAAAAATCTCTGTAAAGAGGAGAAAAAGGAGAAAACCCAGTGGGAAAACCCCCTCTGAAAAGAGATGAAGTCTAGTGAAGGACTGAAGAAGCCTCCAAACTAGAGAATGTCCCAAAAGATAGGAACAAAGAAAGAACATGTAGAACACCTTTGAAGCATGAAGCTGCAAACACTGTCAAAAAATAACTGTTGGAACCTCCATTGTAATAGAACATGATCAGGTAGAGAAGACTGTAAGCAAAGCCTGAAGAGCTAATCAATCAAAGATGGAAGAATGCCTCCAAAATAGGAATGAAAAAAGAGTGTCCATATGGTAAATGATCCAAATCACCAAAATGCATAGGTACCAGCCACTACATCCACTTAGTACATAGGAACAAATACTAAATATATAGATCACTTCGTTGAATCAAGGAAACATTAGAACCAACATGAGATACCCCCTCATAATGCTGAGCAGGGAGAGGTATGACAGGTACACTGAAAAAGAGGTACACTAAAAAAGACTGCCAAAAAACACTACATGAGGAAGAATGTACACACACATATAAAGGATGGTGTCGTGGAAGGAACACTCTCTTGACACACATCATGAGGCTAATGTCGTGGAAGGGACACTCACTTGACAAAGGTAGATGGCAAATAAAGCAAACATCAAACCCCCCTCCCCCATGACACTTTATAATGTAGTGCGAGTACAATAAACTCTCAAGCATGCATCAGATGACACTTTATCTCAGTGCGTTTGCATAAAAGACAACAGAAAAGGATGTATACAATATCCAGGAATGAATGAAAACTAAAGAAACATATGTAACTTCTCTCAAGGAGTCATCCCATGCATAGAAAATAATCCCAAGACCTGAAACATCCAAGATACCCACTAGATTACAAAAATGAAAATGACTAAATAAAAAATACCTGGAGCGAATTTTGGGTGTGAGACTCATACAAGAAGAAGGAGAATAGAACCAACTTTCTGACGCCATGTGAAAATCAAAAAATAGAGTCTAGATGAGCAAGATGTGGCTCCTGGGGTGCAAAAAAGAACCCTAACTTTGACTAGAAAACAAACCTGCAAGATGACAAAATCAGAAAAGCGTCCGTCTCGGAAAGAGCTTTCTGGCAATATACTTGGAAGTCAAAAATTGACCTCCATTTGCTTTAGATAGAGAGAAAAAAACCACGAGATGCTCATCAAGGAAAAAAAAATGGCAAATAGAATGATGGTTTCATGGCTGTCAAATTTAACCTCACTGTTAGACCTGCAACCGCTGACATCAGCGCCATAAAAATCGAGGCAGCATAGAAATCGAGGCGACATGGAAATCGAGGTGGTGCAAAAATTGAGGCGACATGAAAATTGAGGTGGCATGGAAATCAAGGCATCATGGAAATTGGGGTGACATGGAAATCATGGTGGTACAAAAATCAAGGTAGATTTTGCCTTGTAAAGCGTGCCAAGGGCCATGCATGCAAAAAAGTGTCCAAATTTCAACTGTGTCCAAATAGGATGTGCCTTATATGAAAATTGGGTTTCTTGGGCCTTTTGAGCATACCTGTGATGTCCATTTTTGCTTAAAGTGCTCCAAATAAAAAATCCCCTCCATATCGAAAGAAGAACCTTGGAAAAATTGAAAACCTCGGCGCTCCAGAAATTCTTCAAAAACCTAAGAACAAGATGCTCTAGCAAGGCTCTGATACCATGTTAGAATTCATCGAATTCATAAGCCAAGATCACCTACAGCATAATAACCTGTCACAAAGCAAAGAATGGAGACACGACTCAGAATGTCCAAGAAATATGAAATATCATCGAGAGAAGGAATTGAGAGAATTATTGAGATTGAATCAAATAATTACAAAGTGATCAATCATTTTAAAGGAGATCAAAACCCTAAGAAGGGTGAAGAAACCAAGGTTGCATGAATAATTAATAAAAGAATCAATTATTTCATGCCTAAAGTTTAGCTTAAGTGAAATAGAGATAAAAAAGTGAAAGGTGACTTTTTTTTTTTGAATGGTAAAAGGTCGTGGCCCAATATTTTATTAATTTAAAAATTAGTACAGAAATCTCCATTCACTGCGGGCACTGGTAGAAAAGAATGGAGAAGAAAACCTTCAGTCTAGCCGAGGACCATAGTCCAGATTATGATAAAGTACAGAAGTAGTTAAGAGGGCATACCCTCTTTTACACAAAAGATGAAGGCATACCTTCATTTACAAAATTTTAGATTATTTAGAGTAAACTTAATACGGTATACAAATATCTCATTTTGGGTGGTATCAAGCTTGCCCCGGCCTGTAGGTATTATGTATCCCAAGAGATGGTCTTATGTAAGGTACATGATCTTTGTATCCTTTTTCAATTTTGGTATTCCTGCAATATTAGAAAAGGGGAAGAAAAAAAGAACAAACCTGCAATATCACTTCTAAACATGTTGGATTGGTCATCCTTAATAGAGCAAGTGGGGGTTAAGAAGGTTAGTAAAAGTACTATCAATCTCAAAATTTAATGAGGTAAGCTACATCATTTGGAGTCAATGACTAAATCAGTCCATGTACCTGAGGCTATTTTTGAAAGAAAATATCTTTAAGTTCCTGTGGGTATGGATATTTGGGTAAGTCTGTTGTTGGATATGTATAAATATAAGTTTGTAAAGTATTAATATTAGTATGTCTAAACTCAATACCTAATGTGTGTGTTTGAAAAATCTGATCATGCTTATTCAATATAATGATTTAATTAATAAGTGAAAATACCTTTTTAACTCTAACATAATTATTCTTCTAAATGTTAATTAAATAATTTTATTATTTAATTAATGTCTTTTTCTCTAATTTTAAATGATTAATCTTATTATTAATTAAACTAACATTCCTCAAATTCTTATCATCACAATTAAATAATTATTTAATTTACTAACTATGTCTTCTATAATTGAATAAAATATTTGTTTTATTTATTATTCCACTTCTACGATGTCAACTTAATCTTATAAAAAAAATTATGCAATTTATATTCTTAATCATGCACAATTAAATAAAATTTGAATTTATTTAATAATAATTATTCTTCTACTTCCACCTCCATGACTAACACTAACTTTTAGTTTGACTAGCCCATCTAGTTATGTCATCTGTCCAATCACTTTTCCTATCTGATCATCTAATTAGTTCTCAATTCACTCAAAAAAGTTAACTATCAATTAGTCTCACTTAACTGGTTAATCAATTAGTATTCTAATCAATCAATTTTGTCATGCAATCAGTTAACTCTTAATCAATCTAAGTTATCAATTTAATCAAGTCTAGTCTAAATGAGTCTTAACTATATATTATCAATCAATCAGAACTGTCTATTGAAATCCAAAGAAATTTTATATAATGAAGGTGATTCTTCATTATTCGTAACCATGATTTTTGAATTCTCATGTTATCATAATTAGAGCAAATCTGAGAGCTCACAATTGCAAAGAGAAGGGAGGATTTATGGTTTGATGCTTGCATGTTTATTTGATTTCAATTATTTTATGGCATGCATTGAATTATGTCTTTTCTCTTTTGAATATGAGTATATTATTTGCAGTAATATAGATTGTGTGGTTGGATCTAACATTTGTTGTTGCAGGTACACTAATATGATTATTACCCCTATTACAGTGTGTTGCGTAGGTGGTAACCTCTAGGATTCTCTTCTTGAATTTAGACTAGGGATATGTGGTGGTGATGCGTGGCAAGATGATAGGTGGTCTTGGAAGCTAACCTTGGATGTGATCAGGGTTAAGTGCCAAGTTGACATGTGTTCGACCATGTGACTGGAAAGGTGTAGGGGCAAAGCCACGAATGTTAGGAACTTTAGCCAGGGAAGCAGACTACTATAGATGGTGTTTACAGTCTATATCTCTTAAACCTTGTTTATTAAAGATATCAATATGTTGTTACATATATACTCTTTTCTTTCCTTATTTTCCTTGCATTTTGAACTATTTTTAGCCAACTAGAGGTGCTTCTCAGGAGCAACATTGAAAAGCTCTTGATTTCCTTGATTTATAAGAATTTTACCTTGCACATTCTATTCTTGAAGTTAGACTAGGGATATGTGGTGGTGATGCGTGGCAAGATGATAGGTGGTCTTGGAAGCTAACCTTGGATGTGATCAGGGTTAAGTGCCAAGTTGACATGTGTTCGACCATGTGACTGGAAAGGTGTAGGGGTAAAGCCACGAATGTTAGGAACTTTAGCCAGGGAAGCAGACTACCATAGATGGTGTTTACAGTCTATATCTCTTAAACCTTGTTTATTAAATATATCAATATGTTGTTGCATATATACTATTTTCTTTCCTTATTTTCCTTGCATTTTGAACTATTTTTAGCCAACTAGAGGTGCTTCTCAGGAGCAACATTGAAAAGCTCTTGATTTCCTTGATTTATAAGAATTTTACCTTGCACATACACTTTCTTGTGATTATATTGGATCTACTCTCCTTGCTGACTTTTTGAATTTATGCTGAACTTTATAAAAATAGGCATATGGCCAGGATTCAACTCCATAGGATAACTCTTAATAATGAAGTCTAACAACTTGGAAATAAAGCTCTGGGAGCATATTACATGGTCAACTACACTTTTCTCATTGTAATTTTTATAGGTGATGATATTGTATGTTGACCAATTTTTCATGCCATCACATATAACCCTTCATGCCTCACATATAACCATGGCATATAAGTTGCAAAGGCCTATCAACTCTACTCCAAGTACAAAACACTCACTTTCTCATTCTGTAATGTCCTTTCCAAATATGATCCTCATTTACCCCTATCCATATGGGGTTGTTGTTGTTGTCATCGTCGTCTCCTACATCACCACCCAACTAAATAGATTGATTGTTTGTTATCCTAGCACTGAAATTACCATTTCCCCCACACTGTTGAAAGTTGACATATGTTTTAAATACAATGCAAGGGTTTTCATTATCTAGATTTCTCTTCTTGAAGAATTTTGAGCTTTTTGGAGAAAAATAACAAGTAGGCACCCATATAGCCACTTAATTGTATGTTATTTTCAACCATATAAATTTTAATTTGGGTCTTCTCTTTTTCCAATTTACCAATTATCCTTCACATTTATTTTATTAGGACTATTATCCCTCCATGCCCTTTACCTATTTCAATCTCTTCATTCAAGAGATAGATTTTATTATATCCATCAAAGTCTTAACTCTGAAACCTTATCCTCCTATCCACATATAACCTCTACAATTCCAACTTACCATGTTTAGATGTTCTTGTGGGGCCTTGAGTCCCTATTTCTTTTGCGTCAATTGGTTGGTGACTCGGGCTTTCCCATTCTTCATTGATGCCCACTTTTCTACATCTCTTGTTGATTTCACTTTCTCTCATTCTTTCCTTCGTTCTTCTTGTGGAGATAATGTCAATTCTTCATCTAAGTAGATGTGAGTACCTCTAAGAAACCCCTACTATTTGTGTGCATAAATGTTGACACACTTCTATGAATCATTCCATCCAAGGTTGCTCAAGAATGAGGCCTCAAATATCGATCCATAGCTCTCTAGTGATGGAGTACAAAAGGTGTGAAATGGAGGCCCTCAGATTGACCTAGTTAGTGCCTATGCAAGTACACCATGAAATGAGAGATTCAAATGCATGAAAATGAGATCTATTCTAAATGATTGCAATGCAATGAAAGAAA
>MU223230.1:1500543-1559017 GCA_018584345.1 Thuja plicata | reverse complement strand
ATTTACTTTAATTAAATAAGATAAATTCTATTCAATTAAAAGGGAGATTAAATCTTTTAATTAAATAAGAATGATCAAACCTTAGGAAATATTGAAATAATTGAATAAATTATAATTTGATCAAGGAAATTGATTTGAATTGAAAATGTTCCAAAGCATTGATTCAGGAAATTGATAAATTGATAAAATGATAAATGAGGCCCAAAGTCTAGGCGACCATTTTAGGGTGCATACACTATTTAGGATCATATATTTTCCCTCCAAGTCACTTAAGGTAACCTTCACAGGTTTATCCCTGCCTTCTCCTATTTTTTTCCAATCCTATTCGCGTGCTAAATACAACTTGTCCATTTTAGCTTGTCTTTGAGAAAATACCTTGCTGGAATATTTGTTCTTTCTCTCTTTCTAAAATCCTTTAAACCTTTGATGACAGTATTTACTGCCTTATTTTATTTATCTTTTTCTTCTGTTATTTGTCTCTTGAATTAATTTTCTATAATTTTTTTGTTCAAATTTCGGTCCACTAACTTCTTAACCCAATATTTGGCCTCTTTTATATGCTCCTTTGATTTGTCTTCTCTTATTACCATGTCTTCCATTACGAATTGAAACTCTTCCAACTATGTTGTGCTACTTATTTTCATTGACTTTGAACTTTTTTTCTCTACAACTCTTGCTTGGTCTACTTGGTTTAAACTCGCTGGCTATTTTTCCCCTCCCTCTCTATACTATTCTGTAAACTTACTAGCTACTCCCTTAACAACTGGTTTTCCTTATCAAAGTTCCATCTAGCTTTCATATTTTCCTTTAAATTGTTTCCTTATTATTGTACTTTTGCTTCTATACTATCAATAATCCTTTTCATGCCCACAAGGTTGGTCACATAAATTTTTGATGACCACAATAAAGGGGAGGTTGTGGGGCTATACAATCCTTTATTGCCTTGGGATCCTTCCTCTCTTGCCTCTTTCTTTATTACAAAAGTTTTAGTTTTGGTTTCTTTTGCCTCATATGCTTCTTGGAAAGTAAAACCTCTTTCTTTTAGTTTGTCATACCCTTATTCTATTTGATCACCTACTATATGACACATTTTAGTAGATATAGTAGAGTTGCTTCTAATTGCTTTTGGTAAAATCATAATAAGCCTTTTATTTGGAAACTATCTCCTCTTTTAGACTTGTTTATGGAAAAATATGTTAGAATTTTTTTTTAATTCTCAAGAATCAACTTATTGGTTGTGCCATCCACATTAATTTGGCATAACTTCAGTTAAAAGGATTTCTGGGGTCTAATAGAATCATGACATGGTCTCATAGGCCATGTTACTGATTCAAAGTTGTTTGGAGTCCATTTTACTAATCCTAGGGTTTTGGAGCACATGTTTTCACTTGAAAAGTGATATTAAATAGTGCACCCTTGGTCCTCTATTTCAAAACTATTTTGACCTAGATACTAATGGTTAAGCATGGTTTAATGAGTCTTTTGAAAACCCAGAGTATCCCAAACCCCAATTTGCAACTTTAAAGAGATAAAAATGGTAAATATTAAAATAGCTATGTTAAAAGATTTTTAAAACATAGGAGAATGTGTGGTGGACATGTTCTCGCTTATCTCACCCACAAAATAAAAACAATCTTTTAAAAAAATCTAACTAATCTAACCCTCGCTTGACATATAGTGCTTAGTCCCATTACTCTAGAAACAACCATTGCAAACTCACAAAATCCTTCTTTGAAACATAAATCTCTTGTAAAGATGCTCACTCCCAATGTTGTAGAATACACAAGTTAGAAGGTGTTGGTTCATCATGATATAATATGCAAAATCAAACAACAATACCTCGCACCTCCAATTTTATATGTTAATTATACCGAAGGCGTACCTTATATGAGATCTACGAGCTCTATATATCCATCAACGATCTGCAAGTACGGAGAGGTAGTGCAAGACGATTGAACTCTTCATGACCGTTGATTCATAAAGAGAGACCGGGGAGCAGTAGGTACATTATTTTAGGCGCTGGTCCTACCACGTTGCATGAAGTCAACGATTTATAAAAAATGATTTGTACAAGATTCCAAATTGATTGCATTACTAATCCATCCAAATCATCTATGTGCAACACAAAGTAGTAAAAATTAATTAGCACATCAATATGTTCAAGTTACAGTACAGTCAAGAACCATAATACACTCCAAAAACATATACTTGAAATACAACACTAGAAAATTTATTATGTAAATCATGGTACAATTCAAATTTTATTTTTATCAAGTTTTTAAATGACAGAATAAGAATAATATAGAAACAAATGATATAAGAATAACCGCTTATTCCTGTTAATAAAATATAGATTAAACATTTCAGTCATAAGATTGAATGACAATGTATGTGAAAAATATAGGTACACATTAGAAAGTGAATGCAAGTGAATGTTTAGTACTATTATTATGTTATATAAAAAATGCTTATTTACAATGTTTTTACGTATGGTTGAAAAGTTCATTTTTACCATTATTTTTTAATCTCTATATCGTGAAAAACTATTATTACGTATAAGAAAAGATTATTTGTATATTACACAATTATTTGTAAAAATATATGGTTTAAGAATTTTAAAAATATTTGAATTAACATAACATGACTTCATAGATTTTGTTTCAATCATGTTTGGATTCCTAAAATAGATATATAGTTCATTTGAAGTTGTCATTTTTCTATTGGGACATTTGTTGCACAAAAAATTAAATTTGCTAAATGGCCTACCAATTGACCTAAATTTACTACATGAATATATGAAAACAAAATGATAATTCTCCCAATTGCTAGTTTACTTAATTGGATCTTCTTGATTGATTTTTAATACTTTATATTTTAAAATGTTGTACTATCCAAACAATTCAAAATAACAAATTATATGCATAATCAAAACTCAAATAGTGTCTCACCATAAAAAGTCATCTTTAAATAGCTGAACACTATTATGTATATTTAATTATTTTTACTTTTAAATTTTAATTTATTTAATCTATTAAAATTTTAATTATTCTAGCATAATTTTTTTTTTGGTTATCTCAATTTTAATAAATTTTTAAAAAGTACTTTCTAATTTGATATGTTTTTTATTAGGGTAACTTCAGGTTTTTAAGGGACCCCAAAACCCTTTAACAAGGTTGAAAGATGATTACAAAAAAGCACAAAAAGACAACAAATTGTCAAAACAACTGACAGTAACCCACTGGCTAAACCCCAAAAACCAAAGAGAAACGCGGGAACAAAAATAGAAGCCCTCAAAAAACTACCAGCAAAACGGGGTCACAAGTCGAGCAACTTAACAAACTCTTCTGCCTCCACCATTTGATTCTAAGATTTTGACATGTTTATCAACTTCATAAGTTTTTTATTTATTATTAGACATTAAGTAAATTTATGAAATAATAAATAACATCTAATGGTTAGGGTATGGTTAGTTTCATGTTAGAATTAGGGCTTTGATTATGATTATTCAAAATTAGGATTATAATTATGTTTTAGGATTTATGATTACAATTATAGTTCCGATCATGATTGAGGTTAAGGTTTACATTATCATTATGTTATTGTTAGGGTTACGATCAGGTTTTACCATTACAATTATAGCTATGTTTAAGGTGTATATCGTGATTGCAATTATAGTTAGTCTTAGGGTTTTGGTTAGGGTCAATATTTAGGGTTAGCGTTATGAGAAGAATTTAGGTTTGCACCATGGTTAGGGTTACGATTAGGTTTATTGTTAGAGTTGTGAATAGGCTTTAGGGTTACAATTATGGTTAGGGAAAGGGGTTACATCATGGTTACTACTATGGTTATGGTTAGGATTTTGATAAGAGTTACAATTTAGCTCAGATTTCATGTTAGATTTAGAGCTGTTTTCTTAAATTATTTGTGTACCTATCAATCTTTTATTTAAACGTATTTTAGCAAACATTGTTCACCAAGTGATCTTACTAGTTGCAGAAATATATAAAAAAATAGACCAATATTTTCTCTAATTCACCTTGACGTACCCATTGCACTATAAGATGCGATTGCTAGTTTGATAACTTTCTCACTCATAATACTAGGCTATTGCATTTTATCTTCACATTAGCATAACTCTTGCATGCCCCTCATATGGCGCAAGTACCATCTTTGTGCTTGTGTTAAGAACGTCGACGTAAATCCCATACAGCCATCAACTTTAAAGCACGTGAGACAAATGTTATGCTGGTGTCAGTTAACAGACGGACATCGTTTGAAGCACAGGGTGCAGAAATCGACGGATTCCAGGAATACCGTCATCGTGCGCAACAAATTTGTTTGGTAGTCGGAAAAGTAGAGAGAAGTGGGGTTTGGTGCGAGGGTTTATGGTTGGCAAGGGCTTGATCGGGCGAACAGTGAGGAGAGTAAAGTAGGGCGGCCAATTTTCAATGGCAGAGAGCAAGGAGGCGGCGGTGGCAACGTTTGTTAACCTTGCCGAGGAGGCCAAGTTAGCCAGCGAAGGGGTTAAGGCCCCCAGTCACGCTATTCTCACTGTCTGTAAATCTCTCGTGGCGGGCGGCGTGGCAGGAGGGGTGTAAGTTGTCGTTCCTCACTTCATCTTACAATTGCGATTTCTACCTGTCAAATGTTACCGTGATCGCTTTTTCTTCTCTGTCTAAACCCTAGACAATAATCACAAGCAGCACGAAAAAATCCCTCTTTGCTTTACTTCAACTATTGTTTGTCAAATTAGAATGATCTTATACTGGAGACCTTCCGGTTTGGTCTAGATGTAAACATTCAGCTTCTTTTTTGTTATTTGGGACTTTTGATAGATACCCCAAATTAGCAAGCAATGCGGTGCGAGCCGTATCAGATTATAATGCTCATTTGAAGCTCTGTTTGCCTTTAGCCCGCATTTCGCCTATAGTCGATAGAAAGATCCGTATTCACCATCAATCTCCTCGTTGTTTTCAATCTTAGTTCATTGGCTGGTCATCAGTTCCAATTGTTTTTTTGTGCATTTTTTGAGTAGCGCTAGTGTCATTGATAGTTAATTAATGTGCTCTCAGCTCTAGTGTTTAGGAAGACCTTGTAAAACTTTCAAAAGTTTAATAGTTAATAGTTGGGCTCAATTGTCATTGGCATTAGGCCCTCTGACATTTACAAATTCTTTCAAGTGGCAAATTTCAACGACCATGCTCTGTTACAATCAATTAATGTCAAAATCTAAATCGATGAATACTGTTAGCAACCATCGATTCCAGACTGAGCATATAGATGCATATTATCCATATGTTTGGAGGGTGAAATTGGTTATGTTGTGTCTAGAGAAGAGGTAGAGGTAGGTACCACTGCATAAATGCCCGCAGCAGGCCAGGCCACGTTAAAAGGGCCAAAGTTTTCATTATACAAGTTCAAAGCCAAATGAAGGAACAAAGGACAGCTAACTTCCGCATGGAGCAGCCTACTAGAGCAGAGTTCATAAAGGGAGCTGGTTAGAGGTTGATATCAAGGCTTAGGAAGTATTGACTTTTATGTTTTCTCATAATACATGTTGAGTCTTGACTGAGCAATTGACATGGCTTCTGTATTCTAGGGATTTGTTTTGCTGCAGTCATAAAGGCATATGAACGGAGAAAAAGCTGTCAGCCAATCTTAATGTGATAATGATCTAAGCAGTTTCCTTGGGCATTTTACTAAAATTAATTGGATCTATCAATTACCATGTGTAAGTTTTACAAATTTTCCATTGGTTACTGGTTGGTGAGAATTGCAAAATTATGCTTGGATACCCTTTAGAAACTTAAAGGAGAGACAGCCAGCCAGGTTCTCTTAGGTTGGAAGAATTTTTTTTCTTGTTGATGCCATGGATATGAGAATATTTGTAGAATATGTTTCCTTAGTATATGGCCAAAATTTGTTGTGGTTATGTAGCATTATCACTATTGGTTTCATAGCACGTCTAGGTGGTTGTTATTAATAATTTGCGATTTTGTGTTCAATTCTTTATGTAAAATGATTCTTTGTAGAACTTTCTTTTTCCTTGGCAATACATTCTCAGTTACCGGCTGTGGCACTAGTTCTAGTTTGGGTTTGCTAGTTTTATTCAAGGATTTGGTCAAAGAAAATTTGGAGGTTGTGTTCATTTTGGTTCGCCCATACAAAAACATGTGACAATTACATATGTAAATTTTTTTAATAAATAAATAAATAAATATTAACATAAGAAGTATCTAATATTCTTTTATATAAATATAATTTAAACAAATAAAAAATAAAAATTATGTCAATATGATTATATAAAAATTAAAATGTGTAAATAGGATACATATTAATATTAATATGAGTATAATTATAACTTATATTATTTAATATAAGTATAATAAATATAATATAGTTTGTTAATGCCATGATAAATAGCGAGGCCATATTCATGTTTTTGAGGAGAATCACGACGACAAGGGGCAACATACTCCATTTATCTCTTTGAAGCAGCTTTGTTTTCACTTGATTGGATGGAGCCATCGACTAGAGCTCAGTTTAATGTTATGCTTCTTTGCTTCCTTGTTATGTTGGTTCTTAGCCATTCCCAATAAAAAAGCATGCCATTGAAACCCTTTTCTCAAAATGTGAATGCAAAACTTAGATGATGGAATACTACAAACAAACACAATTTTGGGGAGGGCATTCCAAATATAGTTTTGAAAAGAAGAAAATAATTTTAAAAAAATGGGTCAAATTGTTTTGGGCTTACAACAAATTCTGAAAAAACATCAAAATTATTACCTTGTGTTGGTCGAGGACAAATTCATAGGCCAAATCCCAAACCTTGGCTGCACCTTTGCTTGTATTGGGCTAGTATTTGGACTTGAAACAAATTGTACTTGAATTGACAAGATAATAGGAATGAACCAGTAACATAAAATAATCTGGCTAGCCAAAACATCAAGTTTTTAAAAAAAATGAGGATTTAGTTGGGAAAAAATTGGTTTTGGGTTAGAGTTAGTTTTAGTTAAATTTGAATTAGTGGAATGCTTAGGATTAGGGGAAATTTAAAATAATTCGCAAAATATGTAAAAAAAGCCTAAAAATCCTATTTTTCTGACCAAAAAATTGTGGAAAATTGCAAAAACTCCAATTTCCCTAATTTAATTGCATTATATGATGTCATTCCAATTTTACCACAATTTTTATGAGCAAAATTGTTGATCTCAACTTTATTAAAAAAAAAGATGAGTTCTTTAATAAAAAAATTGTTGCTTGGGCAATTTCTGATTTATTACACATATCCTATTGTCCTCTTTTGGGACCATAAATCATTTATAAGTTTGAGGTTGACTTTAAATTTTCTAAATTCAAGTGCTTAGTGATAATTAGAGAAGTGCTTGTGATATCAATTGTGGTTCATACAATGTTATCCTGAAGTGGGTAAACTGCATGAAATACAACAGTCATTCACTTTGTTACCTAATGTATAAGGCACTAGATTGGAATTTTGCTTCATCAGTCGATCTTGATGCATTGTCAAGTAACTTGAGGGTCAAATCAAGTTGTTCAAGGTCACATAGGGAATTGGGGGTCAAGTCACTACATCAAGGTTACTAGGGTTGCCTAGGAAAGTTTAACTGTTTAATCATTTATTTGGTCTCATAATAGGGGGTCCACTTTAAGTTGTTTTTATTTGGCGTTCCTTGAGAAAAATAACTATTCTATGGCACAAGAATGTCTCGGAGTGGTAGGATTAGGATGAAAGGTCCCCTTGTTGACCTTCTAGTTACCATTGCCAAAAGGTCCTCCATGGGATGACCATGTAGAGAGGGGGACATTTCCCTCTAGGGGCATCCCTACCTCCCAAAATAAATAGAAAAATGCCTAGTTTAAAAATAACTTAGGAAAGAAAAAGAAAAAAACCCTAAACCCTGGCCTAAAAATGGGCCCACCAAGAAATCCACTCAAAAAAACTCACGAATATTCTAGTCCATGCTCTATTTTAGTCATGTAAAAGAGGAAGCCCCCTACAATTTAAAAAAGTAGTCTTTTAATATATGAAAAAAATTGTAAAAACAAGTATAGGTGAATCCCTATTTATTGAATTCTATTTATATTTCTAGTTTGCCAAGTCAATCTTGATTCTAAGAAATGCTACAAAGGTTGCAATCAAATGATTTAGAAAGTAAATATAATGATCTATTGTAGATGCTGGGATTTCTCAAATGTATGTTGGCATTACAACTTGGTGTGGACCTCATTGTCAAGTTCTATTCTCTAGTGAAGTCCTTACTTGGGAACATGCTAAAGCTCTTATACAATATTATAAAATGACCCACTCAATTTGGCTGGCATTGGTTTATCTTCTTTTGTTCATTTGATGAATAATGGTGGAGCTTGGCAAAGTTTTTAGTTCTTAACTTTTTACTAATAAATGTAACAAGGGGGACTTTTCTATTTAAAGAAAGAAAGAAAAAAATTATATTAATGTCCATGGATGACCAAAAATAGGTCAATGTGACTAAATAAAACATCAGTATGCAATAGAGAGTTAAAAATACCACCAAGGGGAAGAACAAAGATAAAAGATACAAAGCACGAGGGAACCATGAAGACAAGTGGTCAAGAAACAAGTACAAATAGGGGAACAACAACCATAAAGAGCAAAGAGCAGTCAAAAAAGAAAATTGAAGGACTTCAAATAGCATTGTTTGGACTACAAATGGTGAAGTGGCCAGTGCCATCATTGATCGTTGTGAATTTTGTAAGAATTAGTACTAGACTAATTGCGAATTTTATAACTATGTGTGAGTTATTAGTGTTCAAATCTGTTGTGAGAAAAGCTAAGTTACCGGATTCCTCTGCCCAGCCCCGAATCCTGGTTCTGGTTCTTTCCGGATCCGGATTCCTCCCAGATTCTGACACCTTGCTGGTATCCGAGAGGAATCTAGGAGGATCCGCAAGAATCCAGAAGGATCCATGAGAATCCAAGATTTTGGGTGTCAAAAAATGGGCCCACTTTGTGTTATTTTTTTAATTTTTTTTTAAAATTTTCAGCATGTAATGACATTTTGAGACTTTTGCAATGTATGAATATGATATAATCATATACTGACAATTATGGATTTATCATTTTATGAGAATCACGCTTCTAACTTCTTATTATTATCATTATATGTTTGAACTTTGAAGTTTTGAACTAATGATGAATGAGCATTGACATGTTACATGTATGGAATCTATGAATATACATACATATATAAATTTATAATATATATATATATATAAATTTATAATATATATATATATATATTTATATTTTTTGAAAATGTCTATATATATACCTGCGGAACCAGGATTCAGCCCAAAATTTTTTTTGCCGAATCCCCGAACCCGAACCCGAATCCGAACCAGAACCAGGATCAGCTACTTAGGAGAAAAGTGATAACCAAGGGAACACGGGGACGTGTCCCTAGGGTTTTTCTAGCTGTCCTCGTTTTTAGTATGTCTCGGGGACGGGTTGCTGCCTCGGGGATGTCCACAACTGGAGCCAAAAAAAAAAGGAAACGTGCCTGTTAAGTGGGTACAACTGGGCTTTATGCAGGGGACGATTGATTGTCTTTGGGACAATCGGAGTGTGACATCCCTTGACCGTTTTGGGGACACCTGGCCAGGCCTGACGTAAAGCCCAGCTGCCCATTAAAAATACACTCAAACACAAACATTTTTTAATTTTGTATGTGGGTACCCACATCCCAGCTTGCCCTATAAGAGTTAAAAGGGCTTCATTTTATTATAATCCATTTTTTATTTGTGAAAACTAAAAGAGTTGCAGCAGGGTTTGAATGAAGAGCAATTTTCTATGCAGTGTTGAGAGATGCAGACTAGGGGCAGCAGTGTACTTTGTTTTTTGTATTTTCATATTGTAATTGAAAGTAAAAATTGTAGCCTTTGGGCTATTTTTTTAATATCACATGCATATTGACATTGAATTCTGAAAGCAATTTGAATTAAGGTTTGAATTTTGCTAATTTGTTTGACTTTGACTCTCATGCGAACGCTAAATTTAACATACATGTTATATATTAAGGTTCTATAATGTATATATGCATGCTTTATACATGTTTTCAAATGAATATTTAAAATTTCCCCATTTTTTATATAGCCGTTCCCTTTGTTGTCCCCAAAAATGGCTTAAAAAATCAGGGACTCGGAAAGGCGCCCCNCCCCCCCCCCCCCCCCCCCGTCCTCTCATCTTTTTGTCCTGGAAACTTGGGGTAACATAGGTGATAATTAATGTCCTAACTCTACATAATTCATAGTTTGACAAATCTTTTTAAATGAGCCGCTAGAAAACATGCTGCAATTTGTGGGAATACATTTTCACTTATATTATATCTTTATGGAAAGGTTTAATCCTGTCATGTGTTCAGTGTTCCTATTAAGTATTAACAATTTGGCTTTAGATTTAGGACTGCTAAGACTATTGTTATCATCATTTTTAACTATTCCATATGAATTTGGGTTTCAAATAAGTGCTTTTCCTGTATATGCTTTTTTATAAAAATTATTAGCGTATATTCATCAACCTGACTCAGTGACAATTTAATTTGCAGGTCCCGCTCTGCTGTTGCTCCATTGGAGAGACTGAAAATCCTGCTTCAGGTTAAGTATCTGGTTAATTATGTTGAAATTATATGCATAGTGCCACTTTTGAGATGTCTTTTAAGCTTCTTAAAATGATATAACTGAAATCCTGCTTCAGGTTGAGTAGCTGGCTAATTATGTTGAAACTATATGCACAGTGCCACTTTTGAGATGTCTTTCGAGCTTCCTAAAATGACATTACACCTTCTTTTCGTACCAAGTTGATTAATTAATCCTGAAATATGAATTTAGACAAGAAAGGAATTAAATTGTACAAGTTTACAAATTACCAACAAAGTTCAATAGCATTGACAAATTTATCATAAACAACATTGCCCCATTTTCCTACATATCTTTGACTTGAATAGAGACTGATGGAAGTACGAATCCGGTATGAAGAATGGAGAAATTAAATTGCTAATACACAAACTATTGTTTTGTACAATGGAAACTGTTGGAGTAAATCAATATTTACTCCTAGCTTAAGCTTACTTAGGCTAATTAATATTTAATTACCTAGGTAGTTTTTAGTTTATGTTTGGGTAGTTGCATCTACCTGTCTCTGCTCTTGCCCTTATAAGTGAGGCTCTGTACAATATTTGTATCTCAATACAATCATCTATTTCTGGTGGAATACTTTTCTCTCTATTGTGAAGGTTTTATATCAGGTTGTAGATTCTAGGAGATTGGTTTCTCCAACAGAAACAATAATCCTTAATGCAAGTTATTAGTGGCTGCTAGGATGTCGAAGTTAGCCGAAAATCAAAGTAGCATAAAATCTTTAGGTTAAGTTTCAATATTATATATTGAGGAGAACAACACTTATAAAAGCAGTCTTGATATATGGAGACTAAACCTATCTAATATGTGTGGCATATAGTAAGTGAAGTATGAACTTATGAAGACAATGAAATGCTTAAATTGAGGTTGGTCTGTAGTTGGGTGCCAGTATACGGTATCTTTTGGTCATCAGTCAACTTGAGTTAATCTTCTTTAAAATCAATGTATAACAGATATCCTTATTTGAGATATATCATATTTTATTGTGAGATTTGTGTGTGTATAGGTAACATGGCATTGCTATGCAACAGAGATTATTGGTTAATCTTTTCATTTTTGCATCACCATTTAGTTCTCCATAATTGGTGGTTCCATTGGCATCCGAAAAGAGCAATAATAATTCAAAGCACTCAATAAAGTTAAATTTGATTTTATTTGATCTCTTACAAGATGTTGTATGTTTATTATTTCATTGATCGAAAATTGTGTTCTTGCTCCATTAGTTGTAACCTACATTTTTTGTAACCTACAGGTTCAAAACCCTCTCAACCGCAAGTACAATGGTACAATTCAAGGAATACGTTATATTTGGAATACAGAAGGAATACGTGGTCTTTTTAAAGGAAATGGTACAAATTGTGCCAGGATAGTACCAAATTCTGCTATAAAATTTTACAGCTATGAGCAGGCTTCCAGGTCTTCACTATTTAATTTATCACTGCAATGTTTTCAAATATTACATAATGCGTCCTTTTAATGTCTACAAATATCATTGTTAGTTGTGGAAAAGCTCGTCTCTTTTCAAATTTAATAAGAAATAAATTTTTTCATTACATAGTTTTTTTGAAATGTAAAATGTCATCTGAGTATCTTATTATTACAAGATCCAAAATTCTTTATTTAGGTATTGTTTTACTTTTTAATAGGTAAAATGAAGTTTTGTTAGTGACCCTTTCCCAGTAGAAAAAAGATTGGAATCAAAGATTACCATCTTGCCTGTATAGGCCAGCTCCAAGACCCATGATCACTGGCTACTAAACATAAAAAATATCTCCATGGATTAAACACTATGCTCATTACAACCAACTAAATACAAATAAAAAAGGTTTGCATCTTGCCAACCATCCAAACTATTTATGATAGGAGGGATTAGCATTCCTCATAAGATCACACAACTCAAAATCCATATGAGCCAAAACTATTGGACCAACAACTTCAGAACCTCTACGAGTGCATTTACCAAAGCTAGGATTACACCTTCGGCCACAATACCAACACATTTGAACATCCATAAAAGCTAAAGGAAGATTTGGACCCACAAACTCTGCCATGATTGCTGTTTTGTGTTTGTTCCACTCATAGTAACATCTGAATCCTCAACCCTTTTGGAATCCTTCGTGGTTTGTCTACTTCTAGTGTTGCCTTCAAGCTCCCTTTTCTACAATCGAATCCATCATCAGCTTAGAGTTTTTGATTAGCAATATTTCAATGCCTCAAATATTGCTCTTGTATGCTACTCTTAAATCTCCTTCAAAGAAATTCTTAAATTCCATCTTAGAATTGAAACTTCCTTTGCTAAGAGTGAGCTCTACCTACTTTGATGATTCGGTTGAATCATCAATTGGAGCATCTGACATGAATCGGTTGGAAAGACCAGCACTTCCTTCTTCAAGAAGGGGGTGTTTCTTGGTAACCTCTATGCACTCCTCTTCCGTTAGATGTGAGTTATTCTTCAAAGTCGGTCAGATGCCTTGATTTCTTTGTCATAGCTATGACGTCAACTTATGCTTCTATTTCAGTTTTGACTTGCCTTTGAGCTCCAACAATGCGGTGATAGATTTTTTCTTGGCCACCTCTTACATTCTCCTTTATTCTTGATGTTTCACTAGTCGAAGAAATCAGCTGATTTCCTGATCCATCCCTTGACCTTGTTGTTGCATTCTCTTACCTTTGTTTGGGCTTAATGGCTTAAATATTGTGTGGTACAGCATTGGACTTTACTTGCTTCTCTTCCTCCAAATGACACCTTTCTTTTCCCTGCTTTGTTGTCTATGCGCTTCATAGTCATGTTTGCCACAAAGGTCTTGTAGTATAATATAGTGCTTAGTAAGGTTTTAGGGTTGGCAATCAAGTAATGCATTCATGTCTTTTTATAATTGCCAAATCATTTTAGGTTGTATCTTGTGATAGTTGAATTCTTTTTTTCGACTTTCTTGAACATGTTCTCAAATAGAAATAGCCCATAGATACTTAAATTTCTTTTTTGAGATTGTTTTCTTATTCTTGGCTTGATTCAATTGTTTCTTCAATCGGCCAATCCACTTTTGTTGCCATCTTTCCATTGTTGTTGTCAATATTTATTGTCGACCAACTTTATTTTGAATCTTACCCTACTTTGCAAATGCAACAACACCAAATGTTTACTGCTATAATGTTATGCCTCCAATATCACAATATATAAATAAGAAAAGTGTATATCAGATTGATTGTACATGAACAACATAGTTACTGCTTTATTGAAGGTAGTGTTTGATTACTATGAGCATAGAGCAGAGAGGATAATTCAGATTCCATCTTTGACTATAATACTTCAATTTAGAGGGTCCAATCACTGTTGGTTAGACCATGACCATTGGTAACCAATTAACTATTTATTAACAACAATCCAAAGCAAAACATAACAAATGCTAACTACATATCTCACCAAATTTCAAAACACAAAAATACGGTGGTCAAAAGGGGGTTCTGATGTGTGTCTAAGAGGAATCTAGACAGAATTTCAAAATGCTAAAAATAGGCCAAGAAGTTGAAGTGTGCATCATCACTCCCAATGGACAAAAAAATGTAAAACATAAGGACAAAGAGTCTTTGCATACATGTAACCTTTATACATAGGACCATAGTTTGCAGACTTGGACGCAGACTCAGAGTACTCAGCAAAAAAACTCGGCAACTTGGAAAGTACTAAATTAAAATTTCTTAATAAATAAATTTTTGCAAAATTCAATTACAAAGTGTATTGAGTTATAAATTGACATTTCAAAAGAGAAAATGCATGGTTTTACAGCAAAAAATTATGTGGAAAATGCTTTTTAACCAATGTTTTCCCTGCATAGGCATTTTTACCCATTTTTTTCTTGTGTCTATAAAAACTCATGAGTTAAACTTGTAAAAATTCACGAAGCAAATGAAATAGAGAGTGCTCAGCAACTTGGAGAGTACTTGCAGAGTTTGCAAACTATGCACGGGACAATGTATAATAATACATGAGAACAGTCTACACATGACTCTTTACAAACTGTGTGTGTGTATATTTATAGTAAAAATGTCCCAAATTTCTTATGTAGGAGTAGAATGATTCAGTTACATGTCTGAAATCTGATTGTTTTTTTTCAGATTATTTGCTTGCTTATTGGATATGATTCATTCTTTGTTTGTGTTGTGTAACCACTTTTGTTGTGTGTTGCATTACATATTTGAACACAATTTCTTGTTTGCTAGACAATCAATTCTTTATGTTATGTTTGATACTCTGCCGAGTATTGTGTATTTCTTTTGTATAGGCTTCTGAAAATATTTAAAGCAAATTTTTTTGGCAAGTCTCTCTGACCATTCGTTGTTTATTTTGTGCAGTGCAATCCTCTGGTTATATAGACAACAAACAGGGAATGGTGAGATATCATTAGTTGCTCTACTTATGAATGCCCATTTGTATTTTTAAGGTTAGGTAAATTTGTAATGAGGTAAAATTCATTGAGAATGCTCTTGTTTTGTTGGCGGTTGAGAAATTTCTTTGTTAAGGTTTTTTTTCTGAAATCAAATCATTTATTATTTTCATTTTGTTATGTTTTATGTATTGTTTTGAGTCTTTGAGATGGATGATGAAAATTGCTTTTCAATATGATTTATATTCCTGCTTTGAGTTATGCTTGCCATCCTTTTACTTTCACTTAAGAGAATTGTGACTGTCATTTATTTTTAGTTGAATCCAATAATTTCCAAGCCTTGTTGATTTCATTTTTTAATGGTTGTTTGATAGAAATTTCATTCACTTCGGACTTATATTCTGCTTGATTACTATTGATTCAGTTGTATCATGCAACCTTGTATTCAAAAGCTTGAAGGTAGGAATCATGCTTTTGTAGCTATTGTTTCTTATAAAAATTATTAATGTTATTAAAAGATATTTTGGTAAGAGATTTTTTAAGGTCTAATTAACTGTTTGAACTTTGCTTTTCTTCTATGATATCTTCCTATTTCCCGAGAAAATTTGCAGTGGAATAATAAGCAAAAAATGGTTGGGAATCTTGAAAAATATGTGCATCTATACTACCATTGAATCTGAGTATTTTTGGATTAAATTGTTTTTTTAAGTATCAACGTTTCGGATCACATTGTATGTTTCATTACCAATATGCAAAGAGTAATATAACGATCAGTGTTACAAGACCCGGGCTTGGCAAAAACTCGACAATTTAAAAAACCTAAGAAATTCAAAGATTTTTAAGGTTTTAAAACTTGTTTCATGCATCATTTTATAAATTAACCTTAAAGACACAATAACCTCATCAAATAGAAGCTACATTGAACACATACAAAGTTTACATTGATCACATAAGTATAAATGCAAAATTTAGGCTTTAACTGAAGAAAATAAGTTAAACTAAATGACACACTAAAAATATAAAGTGTCAAATGTCTACAAAATTCATGAAATATGAAATCCATGGAATCAAAAGTTCAAAACATATATCAAAATTAAAGCTAGAGCCTAGAAGACTAAGGCTTAGAGGAGCTTATGGTAGTGACCACTTGACCCCACAACCTTCCTACGTGTACTACTAAGATAGGCCTTGGATGAATCTGCAACCATGATATTTGTTTGTGTCTTCGGCTTAGCCTCAGTGACATCCACTTCATCCTCGGGGTCCTCCAATGGGTCTCCTCATGCTCTAGCCTCCTTTGCCATCGCTACTGCCTCTACCTCTCAGTCCACCCGATCAACCCATTCCAAGTCTTCATTGCTGAAGACAGGATCATTAACCTCAGTGTTCCACTCTGCCTATGGATCAACCTTCTCTAAAGTGATAGGAGATTTGTCAATGCCCAAGATCTATTTGTGACGGAGGCAAAGGTTGTAAAGAACAAACACAAAATCATTCAACCTTTGTACTGCCAACCTGTTGCACTTTTTCAAGTGTATATACTTGAACATGCTCCAATTATGCTCACATCTTGAAGCACTACATGACTGTCTCAAGATACGAACTTGAAATCCTTTGTAGATTTGGCACCGTACCACCAAACATCTCCCACCATGCATATGAAATGAGAAAAAATAAAAATCAATTCTGTTCTATAACTTCGAGTTTATCACCGTAAAATGGTAATAAATCATAGGTAGAAAGGTTTAAGACTTAAATTTTAAATTATTCCTTGACTTGATTTTTACCTGGCATCATTAGTGTCTGGTTTTGCTTGCATATGTCTCGTGAAAAGAAGTTTCCTTGTGAATTCCTAAACATCTTTATCTCACGGACTACGTGTGCTCCAACTGATGAATTAGATGACATTCGCTCTACAACTTTGTAGATCCCACTCAACACCTCTTCATCGGCCCTGAAATCTAGGTGAAAGTGGAATGCCAAATTAAGGAAGTGGGCAGCTGCATGTATAGGCCTGTGAAGCAGATTGTGCCATTGTCGATCAATGACCTCCCATAGGGGACCGTATCTAACCTCATTCCCTGTATAAATAGATCTAATGGCCTCCTTCACCCTATCCATGCCCTCATAAATGTAGCCCATTGCGGGTTTCTCTCAATCAACAACTCGTAGGAGAAAAACAAGAGGCTCTATGAACCGTGATCATTTTGAAAGTTGGAACGTTAAGCTTTAAGTTTTAAATTTTACTTTTAACAATGAACAAAAACAAGTGTGAACAAAAATAAGGCAATGAGAACAAAAATATAATGGAAAATTAACCGCACAATCTCCTTGACTAGTTGCCAAAAACTATACTCGTAAAAAACCTAATCAGCCATCTCAATCCTTGTAGTGGTCTTGTCATATGATGACGTTGTCCACTTCTCACTTACAAACATGCATTTCAAACCAGCCTTGGACTGAAGCAAGGATTGCAATATGATAAAATTGGTTGCGAATTAGGTGATTCCTAGATGAGTCAACTCTTTCTCATTTGTGAAATTCCTCATAAGGTTGAGGAACCAAGTATGATTATATATGAATTTACAAATATTTCTTGCTTGCTCTACACATGTTTTTATCTAAAGAAGTTTGCCAAGATTCTCCAATATGAGGTCAAGACAATGAGCAGCATAAGGGGTCCAAAACAAGGTGGGGTGCCTCTCCATAAGAAGTCTACCTGCAACAACATAATTTGCTGCATTATCTGTGACTATCTGTACCACATTCTCCTCACCCACCTCTTCCAATAATTTCTCTAAGACCTCACAAAGATATTCAACATTTTTTTCGTTTTTCCTAAAGCATCAATTGGCTTCAAAAACACCGTGCCACTTGAGAAAGGAAAAAAATGATTTAGTAAAATAAAAATTTAAAAACTTAATCACTAAATCAATATATTTTACATAGTAAGTACAATTACTTGATGAGGAGACAAGAAAATTCAGCAGTTTTCTACTTCTTCTGTCGGTCCAATCATCAATCATGATGGTGCAACATTTCCTCGTCCATACCTCATGCTGCTCGACAATTGTGGTTTTGACATCAGCCACCTTTTGACTCAAAATAGGACCTTTCGGCTCCTCATCATTAGGGACTTCGAACCCCGCACCACAAACAATAACAACATCTATCATAATTTGCCAATAAGGAGATCTAAAATTAAATAAATAGAATAAGTATTAAGTTTTACTTTTAACTTTAAAAATTAAAATAATGAATGTGACATACTCTTCAAAGGGAGAAAATCAAGACATAGAAATCAAAACAATAATGAATACCTTGCTGCATGAAATGGAAGGTTGTATAACCAAAAACCTCCAATTGCAATTTTTGCAGCGTCGTGCTTCTCTTTATTCCAACCCATGCTTGCAAGGGATGGTTGGGCACTTGGAGTTGCGCGTGGAACAAAAAGTGAATCTAATGTGGATTTCTTTTTACGAATCCGTGGCCCAATGCCCATTCTTGCTCTACCACTACTTGTAGATGCAAGAAATGGAGGCAGAGGAATTGAAGAAGCCTCACCACCAATGTTTTCCATTTCTGCTATATATTTCTGTTTTAATTCTATTTTCTCTTCAAATTTCTCTATTTGAGCTTGCACTTCACGTATAACATCAATGGGTGCCATTTTGCATGGTTTGGCATCATGCCTTGATATATGTGCAAGGTGATATTTCAACTGGTTAATACCTCCCCCACTATATTTCGTATTGCAATGAAAACATATAACTTCTTTTTTGATCCAGAGATGGCATGTTTCCAAGCCCTATTCTTTCTAGTTGGGTCTTCATTTGGGTTACGACTATTGGTATGCTGAGACATTTTGCTGCAATATATCATAAAAGAAAAAAATCAGCATCTACAAATTCTTCACATTCTAATTGAATAAAAAATAAATAAAATAAAGAAAAAAGAAAACTAGGTTTTTTTAATTTCCCATCAACATAAAATGAGACATAACTAAAACAATGTACAATAAAATGGAAATATGAAAGTAAAATAATAAAAAAAACAATAAAAAAATGTAACTCACCTCTTTAAATTTGCTCTAAAAATGAAGAAATGCACATCAAATTTATAGAGGTCTCCTCCAAATCCTTCTTTTAACTCCTTTAAATGTGTGAATGCAAGTTACTAACTTGCAAAAACAATCAACAATCACTATTTCCTCTTCAATCGATATGCTTTTCTGCTATTCAATGCCTTAATATTTTTGCTCAAATGCCTCTTTTCCTCTCGTTCTTCTGTTTGCAAACAATGAAATGGACTTTTTAGAGTTGGGAGATGTTTATAAACATAAAATGAAAAATAAAAAACATCGAAAAAATGTTATTTTTTGCTGTTTAGAGCTTGGCCTCTGCGGCAGAGTCCCAGGATCAGGACTTAGTGAGTCTGCTGAGTCTGCCCAGACTTGGTCAAACTCAGCCGAGTCCGAGTCCCGGGCTCTGCAAACTCAGCATAGCCGGTTTGGCCTTGGATTCACTGAGTCTAGGCCAGATTCGCAGAGTCTTGTAACTATGACAATGATAGATTGCAGACATAGGAAGGTTAAATAAAGGAGGGAAGAAGAGGGTAAAATAGAAATTGAGAAAAAAAGGAAGAGTAAAAACAGAAAAATAAATAAATAAAGAAAAAATAAATAAGAGGGAGATAATTAGGAGGATTATGAAGAATTAAGAAGTAAAACTAAAAATTAAGTAATTAGTCACAATGACAAACTAAGACGAGACAAAGGCCTAGAAATAAGGGCCAAAATACTTAATTGTATGAAAATCTCTCTCTTTCTCACACACACACACACACACACACACCCCCACACGTGTGTGTGTGTCTCGGCATCCTTACTATACGAACATGACAACACACACACATACAAAATTGTATATAAGAAAATTCATACAATTACATATTAATATTTAAATATGTATGCAAGAAGATATAAAGAAAAATGTATAATGAATGTTTTTACATTAAATAATTATAGTAAATGTATATTTATATGAAAGACAAGTTCTGATGGGTTTAAGATTTAAAAACTAAACTCCTATGCTTCTCAAAATTTTTTGGACAGGGTGAGGGGGAGTGTTTTTGGTACTGTTTTCTTTTGGGCCATTTTTCAGGGGACGAAAAGGGATAGCCATGAAAAAATATGTAAAATCTTAAAATATCAAATATCATATGATAACATTGATAAAGCATTCATCATAGACATTATAGAACTTTTGTGAGCACGGATAATTGAATAGGAGTTATGATGTTCTTGGTGTGTATATTCAGGGGAAGAATTTATTGTTGAAGTTTTTTTGAAGTCTTTACAACTGCATGTTTTGCTGTTGAACTCATTAACAGAGAGGAATGGTCAAGCAAAAAGATAATTGGTTATGTTCTAGTTTGTACTTAGCGTGGGATTGTTCTATGAGTTGTTTGTGGGGGCATGATTGATATGATTTTTATTACGAGTGGCATTTCCTGCCAATTATGACTGAACTCATATTTAGTAATATAATGGTTTTAGCATGCCAACTTTGTCTATGACAGTTCTTGTATACTAAATAGGTTGTCCAATGTATGAAACAAGATCATCCTTGATTGTGTCTTTAACTATGAAGATTTGCAAAATGGGATATGCATTTTGTAGATTTCATGATCATGATTAATCATTAGTTTATTACTTGGTTAAACTTACAGTTTGATGGGGATTTGGTGTAATGCCCCCAATAGGGTTGAGGGGTAGAATCCTTCATGGGGGTTGAGGTTGAAGACCTTCAAAGGAACACACTATTTTTATTATATTTTATAAATCTTAGATGGGCATGTCATAAACCAAAATGGATTGCAAGGTTGTAAGTTTGAAAAAAAAGTAACTAATGTGGTTGGATGCTCCCTAACATATCCAACAAATTGTTGGCTTGCCAAGGATGTTTTGGAAATTTTGGAAAACAAGGGAACAAGTTGAGGACTTTTTCCTACCCACCCCCACATCCCCAAATGTCTCCTATTGGATGAGTTCATTTTGAATAAGGGATGCATCCTCGGGGAGCATTGCTAAATATATCGATAGATATTAAAAAATTGTGGAATATAGTTTAAAATAATCATAAACTCACACATTTATTCAGATAATGACATATATTCCTAAAAGTTAATCAAAAAGATCTTTTTAAAAAAAAAACTATGAATGATCAAACAATTCTTTATTGTTAGTTATGGAAAGCAACGACAAAAGTTGAGGAAGGCAAATTAAATACATGTGCAAATGTATATTTGTATGTATGTTTAAATACACACACACACACACGGATATACACATGCACATATACATATGCATATGCATACATACATACATATATATTCATACACATGTTTTTGTGTCCTTGTATTTATTTTATCGACCTTGTATGAGTTCGGCTCGAGCATGCTCTTGGGTACGCCCAAGCACCTCGAGTTGGGCGCCTAGGTGTACCCACGGCCTGTGGGGTCTTAAAAACTTCAAAAAATATTAAGAAAGCCAGCCTTGAAATTAATTAGCCGCCCTAAAGTGAGAACACAACAAAATTTTCACCTCATATGACAAACATAGAAGGTCAATTGCATTTTTTCCTCCAAGCTACCATTGCTAAGGTTTGGAGACTGGTTCTTACATTTTGAAGGTGGGGGGCTATGGGAGAGTTAAATATACACCAAAAGGGGAGAAGTAGTTGCACAAATAAGATTTAACCATTAAAGGTGAGTAAATCTTCTATTTTTTCAAGTTTTTTAATTTTTTTTAATGAGTTTCAAATATTGTTTTTGAACTTTTTATTCATAAAAGGGGTTATATGCCAATTTTAATTTCTAAGTTGTTGAGTTGTTAATTTTAATGTTTTTTGTTTTTGGTTCATATAGAATGGTTGGTAGTTCTAGTTCAGTTGCCCCAAACACAAAGAGTTCTTATAAATTTGATTCGTCGTCACCTCTTCAGGGACATACAACAATGATCGAATAACTTCCTGGTGTTGAGGGTTATCTTTGGCATTGTATCTACTATGCAAAAGAGTATAAGAGTTTGTACTCTCGACTGGAAGCTCACTTGTATATTATTCCTTAGGATATTAGAGATTGTCCTGGGCCAAATAAAAAGGGTTGCCAAATCATCATATATTGGCATATATGAAAGAAGAAGAGGATGTTGACATAGTAAATACTATATTGAAGACTCTTGCACATCTTCTTGCCAAGAAAAGCTTGCAAAAACTTCCTAGTGGCATATCATAACGAGCTGGACTACATTCTTTCAAGCCAAGATGAGAATGTTTTGGCTTTGAGTAAAATAGGTTTATTGGAGAAGGCCTTCAAGAATGGAGTGAGGGGGATTGTAGATTAGCTCATAGCTTGTTGCATTTATGGCAACGGGCTTCTTTTCAACCTCGTTAAATCTCCTTATTGGCAAGATATGGTGATGACCTTTTCTAGTGCACATTTTGATTATGTTAGTTTTGGGTATGAAAAGGTGTGAACCACCTTATTGGTGAAGGAGAAAGCTTTAGTGGAGACATCATTGAGAGCAATCAAGGATACAAGGCGCAAAACAAGTATATCCATCATTCTTGATGTTTGGAAAGATTGCAAAAATAGACCATTAATCAATGTTATAGTAGTGTCCCCTAAAGGGATGATGTTTTTGATGGTAGAGGATTGTGTGGGGCAAGTAAGGGATGTAACTTTCATTGCCAATATCCTCATGTTGTTCAAGTCATAATGGACAATGCTAAAATTTGTAGGGCAGTTGGGTCTATAGTGTAGGGTGCATATGATCACATTTTTTGCTCACCACGTGTAGTCCACTCACTCAATTTGATATTGCAAAATATTGGCACACAAATTGAGTGGGTCAAACCAATCTACATGGAGGGTGAGAAGATCCAAATGCTTGCGACTAATAATCATATGGCACAAGACATCTTCATGACTCCAAGTTGGAGTTGATGAAGGTAATTTTACTCATTTATATTTTATTTTTTAATTTTTTAATTTTAAATTTTAGCTGTTAATATGTGACATGTATTTTTTACACCATGTAAGGTTGTCGAAGTTTGATTTGTATCTCACAATTATCTTAATACGACTTGTGAAGGTGCGAGAGGCATTGAATTCTATGGTTATCAACACCTTGCAGAGTGTATGTAGGTGGTCAAGCACAAAAAGAGCCCAAAAAGTAAAAGCATTGATCCTAGATGATGATTGGTGAGTTTGTGTGGAATATATTTTGAGTTTCATTGAGCTCATCATTAACATGATGAGGTATGCTGATACATATCATCTATGTTTGTGTGAAATTTATAATGGAATGAACTCCATGGTTGAGAAAACAAGAAATATGATAGAAGCCAAGGAACATGACTCAACAGAAACATTTTTCAAAAGTTTGCAAAATATCATTGTCTATTGTTTGAACAAGATGACCATCCCCTTACATCTTTCAACATTTGCTTTGTTGCCAAAGTATTATAGCAAACACTTTCCTTGCCAAGGAGGGTGCCACCATGTAGGGATAAGAAGGGTGCCAGTTGCCACCATATAGGTATGTGGAGGTTGTTACTGGCTACCAGGCTACATTTAGAAGGATATTTCTAGATGGAGATATCCAAAGTGTGGTCTTGAGTGAGTTTGGGCACTTCATATCTTCAAGGAATCATAATGTTGCTTCTCTTAAAGATAAATACAAGAAAGATGGTCATGATTGGTATTACATACATGGGTAAGGCTCTATTTACTTGTAGCCTCTTCCAATTAAAATTCTCTTTCAAGTATGTAGCTTTTTTATGTTTTATTTTTTTCATTTTTCATTATGCTATATATTATATTTTATAATAATATAGTTGTATAATTTATGTTTTGTATTTATAATGCTAAATGTTGTATGCAAATTCAATAGGTTACAAGTTCTTCAGCTGAATGGAATTGGAGTACACACTCCTTCATTCACTCAGTTAACTGCAATTGTTTGAGTGTAAAAAGACAGGATTTGGTCTATGCACACTATAACCTTCATCTCTTATCACATAAGGTACTTGAATACGATGACGGTGCGACAAAGAGTTGGGATCCAAGTCTTGAGTGTGTTGATTTAGATGCTATAGTCGCACAGCTTGTCAAAGTCTCCATAGAGGAGACAACTTTTGTGCATGACATAGCTTGTCAAAGATGCTCATTGTTGTTCAAATGAAATTGAACGAAATGTTAACTTTGGTGCTTTTAACGAAGAACAATATGAAGAATAATAAATATTGATTGTAATTTTGAATTTTCACTGTGTGATGACATTTGGATTTTGATTTGACAAATGATTGAACTATGAATTTATGAGTATTTTAGTTTTTGTTTATTATGAATATGAGATATTTCTATATTCTATTTATTGCAAAAATGAGTGTCACTCTTTTTATATTTTATAATTTATAATTTTAACACACACACATAGCTGAACCTCTGAACCTGTATCTGTACCCAAGGAATTTTCTGGCTATTCTGCTGTACTCATACCTGGATCCATACCAGAACTGCTAAACTAGATACTTGCCATTATTATTTCTATAATTTGCATGCCAAGGATTTTACAAATCTGGAAGCATGTCTATAGGTTCTGGTCCACAGTTTGATCTCATAGACATTTCCTCTGGTTGCTGCTAAAAATAGGTCTATATGATTCTTCGTGTCTGGATGCCTTTTACCTGGAAGCAGGTCCATGGGTTTTAGTCCTTAGGTTGATCTTTTCCCACTTCCTCTCTCTTCTTGTCAAATTGCTTTGTTGCTCTGGTGTTAACTGGATACCTTTGTTTTAGTCTTGTAGTTAATTTACCTTGGTTCACTGGAATTTTTTGTGTGTAGATCCAACCCTATGTGGCATTTTCCCTTTCAAGTATAGCAATATAACTATGCTTAATCTGCTCGAGTCAACACAATGGAGTTAGAAGATTGAGATGCATATGTGCTTTCATGAAATAACGTTTAATTTTTCGTTTATCATATTTCAGAAGAAGCGCAGCTTACACCTGTTCTACGTCTAGGAGCAGGAGCTTGTGCAGGAATAATTGCAATGTCTGCAACATACCCAATGGACATGGTTCGGGGAAGGTTAACTGTTCAGGTTTGCTACAGCTTAATTTTAATATTCTATTTCCTTTGCATGGACTTTAGTTAAGTCTTTGTGTATGTGATGTGTATTGTTGCAAACTTTTCCAGTGGTTATAGTTAAGATTACTACTGGTATCTTTATACACATCTATGAAATTGGATTGTGTTGTTTTATTTGCAGACAGAAAAATCACCTTATCAGTACCGAGGAATGTTCCATGCGTTGTCAACTGTCTTCCGTGAGGAAGGTCCGAGAGCATTGTATAAAGGCTGGTTGCCATCTGTAATTGGAGTGGTGAGTGCAAATTTTTTTGCATTCATTGCCATCAAATATTTTAATGCAGGATTCTTGCTTTACCTCCGAATTATTTATAAAGGAATGAAGCATTGTTTATTTGTTAATGATTGGTGTGGAAAAAGTGAATTTTTTTTTGACTTTTACGGTGGATCTGTACTCCCGTATTAGAAAAGGATTTATCATATGCACCGTATGGTTAAGTAATCACATCTTTGTATTTAAGGATGAGTTTACATAGTTAACTGTACTGCTGTTGCTCGCGCTTACACCACAAAATATGTATTTTATGAAGGTTTGTTTGCTTATTTCAGAACTGAACATGACAACTCTTTTTTCCTTCCAGAAATATTTTGTGGTGTCAAAATGATGGTATTCCATGAATGTTTATCTATTGTTGTAATTTCTACCAAAGTATTCTTGTTTTAGCAGTTTAGCTTTGAATCTTTCTTACTGTTAATCCTAAAAATTGTAATATACAAATGAAGATTTAGAGAAAAATTTGCTATGCAGCTAAATATGTATAATTTTAATAATCTTGAAAATTTTAGATTGATGCTCAGCAGTCTTTAATCTCATGAATGTGTTCTTTTGGCCGTGGTATGTTTCCCAACTGTTTAATTATCTCTTTTGTCATGTAGCTCTTAGAGGTTTGCTATCAACTGTATTTGCTATAACCAAAACCTAGTTTTATAGCCATTTGTTTCATATAAATTAATCACATTTGGATTAATTTTCAGTTCCTAATACAAAAGGCATGAGTCACTATCATGTCCTTTGAGATTTATTTGTTAAAAGAGTGAAACCAAGGCTGACATGCCATATCTCATGTGTCCATTTCTAATTGCCCTTGTTTGTTTGTCTATTTTGCACATGGCAGGTCACTGTTCCTCTTGAATATATATATGTTGATGACACACCTCCCCTCAAATGTTACATAGGCATAGGATGTAAGCTTCATAAAGCACGGACAGACTTCTGACACACTTCTTCAGTTTTTAATAGGAATTCTTGTTGTTTTATAGAATAGTCATTATTTAGTTGCATTTTTTTGCTTCCAATATTTTTATTTATTTTGAGGTAATTTTTTTAGTGTATCTCATGTTGACATTAACAAAAGTATTACAAAGTTAGAAATATCACCAAATAATAGATACTACTGATAGTACTGAATTGTTAAGGCCCATAGAAGGCACCGAATACTACAAAACAGGAGCCAAGTTAACAGGTGTTGAAACAGCATAAGAGAAAATTCATTGATGAGGACTGAACTCCTCCTCCTTGTCATCCAAATTAGCAGTGATAACAAAAATTGCCAGGTCCCTATGCCTCCTCAATATGTCTCTCTGTCTGTTCTCTGAGGGATAATCATAGGCTGGGGCTCTTCTAGTTTATTGCTGGTACCAGTGACCTCGTCAGTCATGTCCACAAGTCTTCTCTCTATTATAACATCTTTTTTCCCTCGAGGAGATCACATCTAGAACAGGAAGGGGTCTATTGGAAGAGCCAACTGTGAGTCTGATGAAAGTGAACAACTTGATTCAGGAGTTGCAACCATGCTCTGATTTGAAGACACCCACCACCTACTATAACCTCTCTCCTTTCCATATTCTCTATTGCCTGAATGATTGTATGTACGTAAGTTCTTCATTGCCTGCCATCACTGTTTCTTGACACTGCCCTCATTCTGTCCAAACCTTAGCTATTATGCGCTTTTCCCTAAACATCTTTGTTCCCCATTTCTTCACATGTTAGTCTTGCTCACTACCTGCTAAATCCAAACTGCGCCACCATTTCTCACTTCTTAGGTACCAATCCTAGTCATCATTCTAGGAGTGTTTAAAAATTAATACTGATAGTGTTATTTTTCTGATTGTGTGTATCTCCTTGCCAGGAAAGGAAGATTTACTCTTCCTTTATATCTAATGGTGGTGACCCTTTACCAAGGGTTACCACTCTTCCAAGGTGGCCCAATATAATTAAATTAATGTATAACTCATAACTAATTATATAATTTTATTATCACAATAAATATTTTAATATTATATTATCACAATAATAATATAATAATGTCCAAGGGGTTGAGCTCAATTGGTTACAACTTTGGGTTTTCATTGTGGAGACCCGAGTTAAAATTCCCATAAGGACATCTTGGGTTTGCTGAAAAGGAGCTGATATTTGTAAACGGTTTCTAATAAAAACAATAATATAATAATTATATCATCAATAATTATCAATGTAATTATTATATCACAATAATTATATTATCACAACCAATATGTTATCTATGTCAACCTGAAGGAATATAACCATAGCTACAATAACATTAACACTCCCTCTTAGCTAGGGAGGAATCCTTCTCGATATCTGAGTTATGTAATAATATCCACCATGGCTACTCCTAGAGGGTGGGTCCATCATGGCTACACCCATGAATAGAAATGCAAATGAACACAAGTGTTCATCACGGAATCACTCAACGTGATGTCGTCATCTCATCATGACGTTGACCATGTCTACTCCTAGAGGGTGAATCAACACAAGTGCTAAGTCATGGAATCTCTTACATGACATCCACCATAGCTACTCCTAGAGGGTGGAAAGAACAAGTGCACAAGTGCCCATCACAAAATCACTCAATGTGATGTCGCCATCATGACGTTCACCATACCTAGAGGGTAAATAAACACAAGTGCAAAGTCATGGATTCTCTCTCATGACATCCACCATGGCTACTCCCAAAGGGTGGAACAAGGGCTTTCACCTTAAGTTCTCTCTCACATAGAAGAATGCATTACAAGGGATGACACCTCAAATTTTTCCGTCTTAGAGAAATATGCTACAAGGCCTGATACCTCAAATTTCTCTGTCACAGAGAAAAATGCAACAAGGGATGATACCTCAAATTTCTCCGTCTCAGAGAAAAATGCTACAAGGGTTGATACCTCAAAATTCTCCATCTTAGAGAAAAATGCTAAAAGGGTTGTGTTGATGCAAGTTTTGTTCCACTTACACAACATGCAGGATTAAAGACTCAATGCTTCAAGGTGAAACATAGAACATCAAACCCTCTCTTGAACAAAGTCATCTCCCATGCTAAGCTTTGCAATTTGAGATCATGGAATGACTCCAAGGTTCCTATAACTTGTGGATATCTAAGCTCAGTTGAAATGATGTGATTCGCTGGTTAATCACTTAAGGGGACTTACGTTATTTTCTCAATTGGTAATCACACTTAGCTTTGCAATGTATACTTAAATACCTCTCTTGACTTCACTTCTCAACTCTCTTAAACCACTTCTACTACTTCTAACTATGAATGGAAGGATTAGCGGATGGACTAGGACTTACTAAATTAAATCTTGTCAGCGACCTCAACCTCACTCAGTGCAAAGCTTCAAAAGATCTCAAATGGTTTTCATATCAACACCTTCTCCTCAATCAACTTGGAAGTACAAACTAAGGATCCAACGCTAATTGAACTTGAGTGCAATGACTAGCTTACCACACAAGGCTTCCTTACAATCAGCAAGGAGGCTAGTGGCCTAGTATACTTGACTCAATCCAATCAAACATCCACCAATACTTGCATGCAATCTACAATCTACCTCTACTCTTACTTTAACAACTTGAAATGAAAATCCTATCTTAATTGTGGAATAGGAGCACCATGCAATAACACAAAGTTGATCAAACTTAATCACCATGCAAAACACAACAATGACAAGTAGAGCAATTTTGGCATTATATTAGCAACAATTTTCTCCAATCCCCCTTTTAGAAATGAGAGCAAATGACCTTATAGGAGGCCCAATTACAACAAACAACCAAGATTAAATCATAATCAATGACCTAGATTCTTTCCCACAAACCCTAATTAGTGTTGCCACCCTATTGGCCAACGAGAAGAGGACACCTCATCCAATGGACCAATAGCAAAATTACAAAGATGACAACCAATGAAATGGCGCCAAATGGTCAGCCAATCAGAATCAGACACCTATCCAAATCCAAACATGAAAGCAAATAGCCACATGGGCTTACATCAAATGATCTTCTAAGATAGTCTTTCCTTTGTCTTTCATCCTTCTAGCCAAATCAAGGAACTTGGCTAGCACACTGTTAACTTCTTCCAAAGAAGGGGAAGGGGTGGGGAAGGGGTGTATCGAATCCTTCTTTCAGCTGCATCCATCTCCTTTGTAGCAAGTGTCTTTTCCTGTTCAACTAAACCATCCATAGTGAAATTTATGAGGAACTTGAGAGATGAAAGAGCCCCCAAATGTTCTTCTGTGATAATAGCTCCTCCAGAAGATCTCAACTTCTCAGTCAAAGTCTCCATATTCACATTGTCTTCTTTGATATCTTCAATGTTAAAGGCAACCCCTGTTGCACTTAAAGTACTTGATATCCTGGTGTGAACAACAACGCCAAGATGAGTAACCTCATTTTTGATTCCCTCTAACACCTCCATTCTGTGGAGTAAGGCGAAATACCATGTCTCAATGATATCCTTCTCACCGGCCTTAATCACTTTATTCCTTTCTAACAATCTCTCTGGAGTGCCAATCATAGCTTGCAACTGGGGAATAATCTTGTCCTTGATTGGGAGGAAATCCCTCCAAATGTCATTGATGGCGTAGAACCTGGCCTTAAGAGCTACAAATGCTTGAAACTGTTCTATGAAATATGGCAAGAAAGCCAATCCTGCTTGAACAATCTTGTCCATCCAAGATCTAATCTCCTGTAGAGTTACCCTTGCATTCTCCATATCATCAGTATCTCCTTGCTCCAATGCAAGCAGTGACGTGACTGTATGATCTGTCTCTTGGATCGGTCTACAAGCATCCCTGTAGCAAGCCTTCAATCTTTGATTCTCTTCCTTATACTTGTTCTTTTCTTCAATTTCTTTCTCTAACCTCTTCTTGAGAGCGTGAATGCCTTCGTGGAGTTCCTCACAGTCAATCTCCTTCATGGTAATTCCCAGTTCATGCTCAACTATCTTATACTCATGGGCTCAACTATCTTATACTCATGGGCTTGGATATCATCAACTGCTTTGTTTACTATGGGAATAGCAATCTGAACCTTGCAAGTGCCTGAATGGCCTCTGATAATCTTTGCCATAGTCCCTGTAGGATGACTCTCTTTCTCAATTACTTCTTCATCTACCAACTCTTCAATATTCTCAATTGGTTGCATAGGTACAACCTCTCCTCTAGGCTTGAGGAACTTTCTCAACCATGGTGGCGCTGTACACCTTCCTGCTTCCAAATTTGGCTTGTCTACCACAAGTAGAGCCTCATCAGTCGTCTTTGAGGCTTGACTTCCAACATCAACTAATAGGGCATCCACATCAATCATTTCCAGTTCTCTGTTCTCCGGGGCTGAAGAACCTTTGGCTGTCTGATTCTGGGTGACTGGAGAGTAATCTGAACTGTAACTGTACCCCCTTGAGGATTCTGAACTTACTTCGAGTGAGGCCTCTTCTTCTATATCTACATCAACTTCATTTTGGGCTGAAGTGGCACTCTCCGTGGATGGTACAGTATTCGAGTTCTGCTTCTTTGTTGGTGGTTCATCACATTCTTTCTCTTTCCCTTTTGCATTCTTCACTTCCTTCCTCTTCATGTTACCTGCCACTGCCTGCCTATCGCCAACATCTGAATGCTGTCCAGAAGACTCTTCTGGAACCTCTTCTATTAACTTCATCTTCTTATATGTGAGAGGGATACCTTCTGCTTGCAATCGAGTCATCTTCCTATTGAACCAATCCCTGGTGTGTAAGTCCATTGGCTTCATCACTGCTTCCAAGGAAGGATCATGATCGCTATCCCACTCAATAGACTCCAACTCATGCCTCTTTACCGATTCAAATTCCGCTCTCGATGTCTTCTCATCATCCACCAGCTGATCAGGAATGTCAAGTCCTCTCCATCTGTAATCCCTCATCATATTCACTATAAGTCTAGAGAAGGCTCTCTTCCTTACTTCAAAATCATCATCCGCATTAGCCCAATAATTTTCAATATGGTGAATATGCTTGTAAGTGCTTCCATAAGTTGTCTTGATTTGCTTGTTGGGATCAAAGCTTTGCCTTCCCTCATGGAGTGCCAAGGCATAATATTCTAACTCTTCTTCCGCTGCTGCCATGGTAGTAAGATTGTGGCAACTGTTTGCTCTTGCTTGAAGTGGAAACAAAATTCCTGTCTTGCTCTTTGCTTTTGAATCCTGTCAAAGTGGCCAAGTTGCCTCGCTACTTCCATCACTACCAATCTGTTGGGTGGATACCTTGGAAGCTTCTTCGGGCAACATGTACTTCCTGCAATCCTGATATAGGTGAATCTCTGAAACTGGATGTACAAACAACCATACTTCTTTACCAACTTCTCTGCATCAGGAGTGAGCCGCCTTTGAGGAGCCTCTTGTAATGTTCTTACTATCTTCATGGCGAAGGCATCATAAAATACCTTGAAGTGCTTGTTGTTGTGCAGATGGAGCTGTGGGTAGCACTCATGCACCACATATTGCCCTGGCTCTTTCCCAACTTCGCCCAATGCTTTCAATCCCGGATATTGATACAAGCCTGCTATCATGTAGAAAAGGTAGGATCCCATGTAAAATGTCTTCAAGTCTTGCACCAATCTCAGTTGGAGATCCAAATTCTCGCTTATGATCTGTCCCCAATCAAACATTACCTCTCCACTTGCTATCCTCTCGATGAAGTAGTACATCCATGGTTCGAATAATGCAGCTTGTGGAACACCCATAACTCTTCCCAACATCAGGATGAGATCGCCATATTCTTCCTTGAAATATGATTTTGTGAACCTAGGCAATCTCAAATATGGCTTGATTGGCTCCTTCAACCATTCCTTACATGGGACGGCCAGATAGTGATCAATGTTGTCTTTGAAATGCTTAGTTGCTTGATCCTTCGTTATGAAAATGCTAGCCTTATGGTGCGGAATATGAAATACTTCTTCAATGGCTAGATCACTTATGTTTGTAAGTACCCTCTTGTCTTCTCCATAACAAACTAACTTGGACTGGTAGTCATAGTGAATTGCACATTCCAATATTAACTCCGGACATGGTAAGGTGGGAGGGAAAGCAACCACTTGTATGATCCCATTCCGAAACATCCTCTTAGCAAGTCTTGAGGGGTTACCTCTTGTCAATCTATCCTTCATTTGCAACAAGTTGACTGGCCCCAGGTTGGTATCCCCAACCTTCTTGTTCTTAGATGGAAAGAGAGACTTAGGCAACATGTCCTCGGTATCCTTCTTGTGTTGAGCCAACCGTTGTCCCTTAGAGGAGGCGGGATCGGCCATGCTCCTTGCTACAAAACCAAAAGCCTGAATTACCACACTTGATTGAAATAAGACTTTGCCAATTAGATTTGAAATTTGATTAAGTTAATTGATTTAAGATTGTCATGTTTGTTAAGCTCAACTAATTTGATCACTTCAACCTTTAGATTGATTCCAACTTAGATTGCAAATTTTAGTCTTCTAATTACCTAAGTTAGAAATTTGTCATGAATTGTTCATTGATTACCATTGAATTGCATTGATTGTCAAATTGATGTTCATTTTAACCTTTGCCAACTAGTTGGCAAGGGATTTGCATTTGATTGTGAACTTAGTTGAAATTAGTGTGTTACTTCGTTTGATCAATCGATTAGGAAAAATAAAACTAAGCTAGGAAGCAAAATGAAACCCAGGGAGGACCCTCCTCAACAAAACCAAATCCAAATCCAAAATCCAAATCAGAACTTTACAAGGTGCCCAAAATTTCACCCTTTACCCTCTCTTGCAAGAAATATGAGAAATGAAAATAAACCACACTTGCTGGTCTCTTGGCTAATCAGTCAACTTGGAAGATATGGAAATGATGCCAAATCGCGAGGCTCCCACCAAATCTTGCTTCTAACTCCTTCCAGGATTCTGTCCATAACAAATCAATATCAACAAACAAGATTCAGACCACATGACTGGGTTAAGCATGATAAAACATGTCATAAGGATGCAAGCAACGACCCAGGTCAGCGCTCTGTGCATGTCCAAATCTCCCTTTAAATAATGGCAATCATCAAACTTACCTCCCAAAACTGGAAACGAAAATAAACCCCAAGCAAAAGACAATCTGGAAATGAAGATGGGGCATGAAAATGCTCTCAAATTGACCTCTAAACAGTGATCACGCAAGCTCTCAAATTCTGGAAATGATTTGCAAATTATCACAATGACCTGCTGGATCTTCCAAGTTGAAATAGGTGATTGCTTCCAGCCCCTAGGGATTAGGCAAAGGTGTTAGGGCATGGAATTGTTCATGATTGCCCTCCAAAATGATGAATTCGCTACTTCACTTAATTCTGATCTGAATGTGCAATGTGGAAATCAGGATGCCTTAGGATGATTCCTCCATGAAATGATAACTTGAGATGGTTGTCTTCTTCCTGTTGGGAAATCATGCTAAGCCAGTCACTTGAGCCAGGAATAATGTAAACTTGTATCAGTAACTCAAACTTAAGCCTCAAGATTCTTTAATCATGAACAGTCCTAGTATCAATCTCCAGTTTCCGCAGATTTAAGACCCGATGCTTTCCAGCGCTGACAATGACCTTGCCATTTTCACACAATGCTAATTGTTGTGCTTAAAGATGAAAAATCAAGGAATCCTAAGACGGAATGATAGAAAGGCTTCTTCCAGACTATAGTCCGAGACTTTCATAAACAATATGTCCAGTGAAATATTTGTATATGAAAAATAGACGCTATTAAATATTTACGGCCCAAAAAAATATTCAAAGGCTCTCGGCCAAAATAGATATTCACTGTAGCATCTAGCACTTTGCCATATGAATATATTAATCTGAGAATAAACCTTATTTCCCCATTAAATATATGCATTCATCGAACCTTTTGGCAATTTTAAATTCCATCTTTGTAATACCTCCACAAGTATTGAAGTGGGCCCACATAATATATAACATCTTGCCTCGCATATAACGCCCAATGTTTAATTTAAATCTTCATTAATCGGCCTTGTAATAGAACCAATCTTCACACCAATACTATAATCAGATATATATTTGTTCCCTTTATATTGCTCGATGACCAAATGTTTCTTTTCAATATAAATATATATCAAATCTTCAGCAAATATTAATACCCCAATATTTAGCCTTAATAGGGATAGATTATTATTCCAATGCTAGCCTCAGGAAAATAATTTGGCTCAAACTGACATATCAACTTTTATCAAAATGACACAAATAATAAACACACGACAAGTTTAATACACACCACAGGAAATGAGCCATATCCTATACTTTTGAATTCTTTTGTAAATATATTCACCAGGCATAAAACAGTAATTATGTGCTCAGCATCACCGCAAGAAAACTCGATGTCTGATCCAACTATCAACACCTTCTGAGAACCATTCTCCCTTATATGATCATTGATAGCTGTCGATGGAATTGCTCAAGCCTGTCAGTGCCGTCGTTGGAAAGCGATTCAATTGTATTCTCTGGATTAGTAGAACTTTTCCCCGTTGTTACACTACATTCGCCGCCCACAAGAAGGAAAGCATGACTGCAGAATACAGGAAGAGCTTTCAGAAAGCATCTCTTCGTTATTTCCTCAGCTTGTGCAGACTCTGTGAAACAATCCTTCAACAAGCAGTATTCCTTGTACTCCCGTGGATGACACGACTCAAGGAGACTGATGAACTGCTTATCGGGAAGTTGGGAACCCTAGTGTAATCAACAGTTGAATCTAATGACCACTCTCGGAGTTTATTGCTGAGCTCAGAAGCCTTCAGGGTTACTGCTTGTGTTTGTGTTCTTGTGAAAGCTCTGTAGTAGCTTGTCAGGAGACAACAACGGTAATATCCCTCGCACAATATCGCGCTGCTTTCATCGCATACAACAACCACACTCTTAGTCTGAACCGATTGATCTATGCTCAGTTTAAATCCAGGAAAGAATTCTAAGTCATTCTTAGAATTCTTCACACTAAATACTTGGATTTTTCTTGTACGCTTAGCTTTAGAGCGAGTGTTTATGGCAGAAGCAGCTAAGGTGTCGAAAGTATAGTTCCCTCCAAGACAAATATGAACGCACTGGCAGAGCTCAACCAGATACCTAATGAAATTGCATGACATGTCCTTTCTACTGGATTCCTTCAGGTGCTCACCTTCATGCTAGTAGAATGCAATCAAAACGCCAGCTCTTCTTTGAGGCATACTAATGTACAATCCAGGCTCAAACCTTGTCGCCGCCATCTCTGCAAGAGCTGATTCATGAATCAAACATGCTTTGCTAAAAACCTGAACCATTGTCTTCTTATCTCCAAATTCAAGAGCGGCCACCTGTAGCTGGTTTAAAGCGTTGAAGTTGATACGAGTTTGCTGGGGGTCACCTGAGTAAGCGGAGGCAGAAGAGGGCACAAGCTTATTACAGAGCCCTACAATTTCATCTTGTGGAAGCTGAACCTTTTCAACAAAGCTGTAATCTTGCTTGTCTGGGAAAATGCGCATAACCCGAAACAGATTAGGAGAGATCGGTTCCTCAAGGACCCTTGCATTCACACCTTCACCTTTATTTTGAATATGCAGTGACAAAATGTCAGCAGACGCCGACGTCTCTCCCTCTTCACTATACATCGGCAGAGGTGACTTCTCTTTCATGGAATGAGCGATGGCAATTTCTGCCATTCCACTGTTAGGGAATGAAGCGAGATCGGACATCTGGAGCAGGGAGATTAAAAAAGAGACTACGCAGAAACACTAATTAAAAATATCTGTTCTCTGCCTGAATCACGACAACCTCACATGACCAACAATGGAAGTGAATGTATCTCTGCTGGCACTACTCAGTTGTTCATACTTTCTTGCCATCAACCAATGCATAGGCTGAGGAATGTACCTGCTCTTGTACCATGTTATTTTTTTGATTGTGTGTATATTTCTCCTTACCAGGAAAGGAAGATTTACTCTTCCTTTATATCTAATGGTGGTGCCCCTTCACCAAGGGTCACCACTTTTGCAAGGTGGCCCAATATAATTAAATTAATGTATAACTCATATAATTAATATATAATTATTTTATCACAATTAATATTATAATATTATATTATCACAATAATAATATAATAATTATATTATCAATAATTATCAATATAATTATTATATCACAACCTTTATGTTATCTATGTCGGCCTGAAGGAATCCTATCATAGCTACAATAACATTAACAGATAGACCAATCTTGAACTTGGTCTTTCTTAGGAAATATTTTAAAGATAACCATAGACGGTGGTCTGTAATTCAAAGAATCCCCATCAATAAAATCCCCAAATTCTGATTCAGGAACCATAATCAACTTTTCTGTTTGCAAATCAACAAAGTAAATCCTGACTTCACCATTTAAGTTAGTAGAGGCTCTAATGTCCCCTTTAAAAACATGATTATTCCTCATTTCGATATAGCCATGATTTGACCGCTCATCCCCACAGGAAGCAAAGAACTTTTGAGATTATACAAAGCATAGCTTTGTCATAAAACTATACATTTTACCTTTTCTCAAAATGCCAAGTTATACCAAAAATAATATCAAACCACACTATCTCCATATGATAAAATAAAAGATGAGATCAACAATATATCTTTCCTTGCAGTCTGAGCAAATATGCAAGTAAAGAAAATTTGAGTTAGAGATTCTTTCTTTCAATATACTAAACAGGGACCAACAGAGATACCAGATTCGTTTAAAACAGAACCTACACTTAAATGACTTTTTGAGATCAACACGAGCTCCACACAATTTGAAATAAATCTGCCTGCCTTTTAGGAAGGTCAAATATGGTCCACTCGTAGAAAAGATTTTTTATAACTTAGACATAGCATTAATGCTTTTTAAAGTTTTTATAGAACTGCTTTGAAGAAATCTCAAGGGTAGGGGGATCTTTAATCCTTTTTACCTTTATCTGAAACTTGTGAATAAAAGTCTATAGCAAAACAAGAATTATACTACTTCAAAGAAAGCGGAGAGCATTGAGTATGTCTCTATAAAGCGGAGAACATTGAGTATGCCTCTATGTGCAGTAGGACTTTTAAAATATTGCATAAGATCAGGACAAGCTTCCTTATGCTATAACATCAGAGAAAGCTTTAATGCCTTTGCTATACCCAAATCTAGCAGGATAACCGATCACACAAGCAGGAATCTTCTTATGCTACAAGTTTTCCCAAAAAAATTTAAAGACTTGACACGCAGAAAACACAGTATGGTGACACTTGGAAAAAACAGTATGCTTGAGACAAAATGTTCACAGAATTTCAAGTCTTCAAGATAGAAGAGAAGATTGTTGATCTTGTAGGCTGTACATTGAAAGGCCTGAAAATAAATCAACTGGGTTGACCCTTTCCAGCCCAAATTCTCTTTAGGAGTTCCCATCATAATATAATGCCTAACCAAGATTTCCAAGAATCCTCATCATTACATGCCCTCATAATTTATTGAACTCTGAAGGAGATTCCCAAAAGTCTCATGCTTAAGTTCCAATCCTCCAAATCTCCCAGGTAAAATGAAAACATCTCAGTTTATAACATTTCTCCTCTCACTTTCTTTTCCGTTTGACTGTAGAAAATCGATAAACATCTCGTGCAACTAATCCATGTTAGAATTACAAAACAACAAACAAGAATCATAGTAGATGCTGTAGGAGAATATTTTGTTTTAACACACTGACAATCTACTTGCCATAAACAAAAGGTGAGGCTGCCGTATGTTAATCTCAAGAGTCTTCTCAAAAGCCCAATCTCATGTTTTTAAAAAGACCAAGTATGTTGCAATCTTAGAAGGGTCATACCAAAGCCAGCCTGGTCAATTATCCAGGAGTGGTAGATTCCTGCCAACCCAACTTGACTGTTTTATTCACAGAAATGTTAGATCCAGAGACATCACACTAAATTGATAGCCTCTTGTTTAATTCAGAAAAATTCTCCTTATCTACTTTTGGAAACAAAATAGTTTCATTTGCAAACTGGAGTTTTAGAACAAATTCCATGCTGGGAAGCTTAATCTCCCTCACTTGTGGGCCCAAAGAAGCATCTTTCAAATGAAGATGAATGACCTGTGTTACAGTGACAAACATTGATGGAGCAATGAAAAACCCTTGTAGAATGGATATTTGTAGGGTAAAAGACTTAGACTATTCTCCATTGATTTCCAATTGGGCAGAAGCATCCTAGAAGAAAACCTTGACCATTCAATCAAATCAATCCCCACTTCTAACAATTTTCAACATTAATTCATTAAGGGGCATTCAATTCTGTCATATTCCTTTTCAAATTCAATTACAGCCATGCAATACATCTTGACCTGAGCCTTGTTTGATCAAATTGGCCATGATATATCTCAACTACACAAATCTATATTGTGTAGGAAATATAAATCTTCAGTAGCAGTTTATTCAGCTTATTTGCTAAAACCTTTGCAAATAGATTGTGGGAGACATCTAGCAATGTTATTGGTCCCTGATTCTTAACTGTAATAACCTCCCCTCGGCTACTACTAATGTTTTTACAATTAGGTTTAACTTAGATGACCAAGTATCTTCTATCTAACTTAGAAGTGTTGACTTCAAAACAGTTTCCACTATAATTGTGACAACAACTCTTCACAACTACTCATGTTTACACTAAAAAGTGGTAAGCTCCCAAAGGCAGGGTCATTCCTAGACCCAAACTTAAACCTCGAGGTTTCATTAGTGGTGACCTTGCCTACCTATCCGTTTTGGGAATTAGAGGCTCTGTAGTTCAGACACCAATGATAGAGAGAATTCATCGTTTTCTCTTATATGAGATCTTTGATCTCACTTTTATATCGTAATTATTTATTAAGTCTACTTTTTTAATTTAATTCAATTACAATAGAATGATAACACATTGCAATCAAGTGTTGGTTCCATACCCAATCACTAGTGTACAAACACACACGAAACCATATAGAGACAATATCATTCTAAATCTTAAGTTGACATATTGATTGGCTCAAGCATTCATCACTCATACACACATCACACGTGCAACTATGATTTGCACATACACACTTCATAGATGCAACGGTTACAAGCTCATATACACATGTCATGACCCCGTCTACCGAGGAATCAAAATAGCGAATATATTTAATACAAAGCATTAGAACAAAAGGTGAGGACCGGTTCTTATTAAATAACAGTGAGGCACTCTTTAAATCGAACCTGATATTGCTGTGTCAACAAACAAATCAATGGTAGCAATGAGTAAGCACTGAGTTGGATAAGTCGATAAACTTAGGTAATAGAGATCGAATAATAATGAAGGAATTACTAGTGGTGTATAAGACTTAAGTAATATTAAAAAATGATTATCCAAATGAAGACTGGTTAAGTTAAAGTAAAGGGGGTGTGATCGAACTTAATTAACTTATACTTGTTATGAAAAGTTACGATCTGGAAAGACACCTCTCTCTAGAGACATCCTCTTCTATTGGGCAAAGATATTTATATGAGTGGACAAACATACCACTGGGCACCATTGGCGGGGAGAAATAAGAAAGGAAAGAGCAAGAGTAAATTCAATATATCAATATCTTGGTGTTATTTGATATAAATATTGGATAGTAAGTAATTATGTGATCATTATTTGGACATTGTGTATTACAAGAAGTAATCATATGTATGTATGTATGTGTGTATACATATGTGTATATATAATATGCATGTATATATATCAGTAATCGAATATGAAATTTATGATTACTTCATCTAGCAATAATAGGTGTGTCGATGATATAATAATTTAATATAGAAAGTATGTATAAGACGTTATGTATATTTTCATATTGCTATAATTAAACCTGATGGGGAAAATGAAGTAACCATGATTAGAAGAATGGTGATAAGACCCCACACTAGGTAGGCCACCTCATATGCATGGCAAGGGCCACATGAGGCCAAGGGGGAATAATGTATCTGCTCTCAGGCCTAGGGTAGGTGGCTTCTGGGGCACCTCATCAAATCACCCTACACTTCTATTATTGGATCATGTTGATGTTAAATTTAGTACTCTATTGATTTGTTCCTATGTATTTCTAAAGAAATCTATGGCATTATGATTTTAAATGCATAATAATGATGTTGCAGGATTTCAAATTATGGATTACACAATTGGAGAAAACCCTATGTATGGTAAAACTTAACCCTAATCTTGTGCAATTGTGACTTTAGGGTAAAAATCTAGGGCAAATTAGAAAAGGGACATTGCAACACATCACAAGTACAATAGTATTAGAGTAAGCATATGTCACATATATCTATTGTGAATGATTCACACATACCGCATAGGTTCGCATAAAGATCATATGACACAATAGAAGTGGATGCAACCTATTGCATGCATCATTCCACTATGGTTCACTAACAAATAAGCCCGTGAGTAGATTTTTTTATATAGAGAACAAATGTTGATGCATTCCATACTATACCATGGGTCCCATCATTTTTGCAATCCACTGCCATCTATGAAGACAATCAAGCATCTTATACTACTTGATGTCATCATTGGCATGGGCATAAGTATAACAAAACATATCATATAAGGTCATTTGGAAGATTCCCACAGCTTGTAGAACTGTTAGAGTTAGTGGATTTTGACATCTATCAGCTCTAGGCAATCAATAACAAGTCTATCCCCCTTGGTAGGGGTTGGTAATGGACATATAACACCATGTGGCCTTGGTGATATGCCAACTAACTCCTTCATGACATAGGTAGCTCCTAGCATCGATCACCTTTGTGCTATTGGTGACAACTGGCTAGATTCTATGATAAGGCAGATAGCTCTTAGCATACGTCACTGGCATGGCATTTGTGGCAACCAACTAATTGTTTGATAGGACTTGACATCCTCACCTCTGTGCTACTAATGAAAGCCAACAAATCCTCAAGATATAACAAATAGCTACAGGCAACGTCAGTTGCACGATAATGGTGACAACTAACTAACTATTCTATATTGTGCTCAGTTTTGACATGTGGGGTCATCTTGCAACAAAACCACATAATCCACACATCACAGGAGTTCACAATACTAATCAAGTGGAACTAGATGTATGTCACAATCAAGTGATCTATGAATCTATACACAGTCATGTAGTTTTTGAGGCCAAATCACTGCTACATAGTTAACACATTGAATCCACTCAAGTTCTACTCAACACATTTACATAAACATTACCAACTTAAAAAGTAATCAAAATTCTATTCACTTCATCCAGTTGATTATCTAAACACAGCATTCAGAAGCACATTATATATTAGACAGATACAAGGACAAAATATCCAACCGTATTCGGTAATACTTATAGTTATTGCCTACAAACACAGCATAGATGGACCTAAGGAATATCATTCCAATGTAAACACAAAATTAGGCACATAGCTAGAGCAAGTAGAGCATCTATAGCCAATAAGAGTACCCATTGTTCACTTGATTACATCCTTTTGGCCTAATTTTACATCGTTATTAGATAAATGTTTTCAAGTTTCCCCAACTCAGTCATAGCCATCTAATGCAAATTTCAGCCTTCGGTTGAAGTGTATTGAAGTCAGAATGTCGGACAAGTTTAGGAACAACCCCAAAACTTGAAGTTATTTCCTAAACCTTCTCCCTACAGATTGGGGTTATAGAGCCACTTTTGCCCAAGAATTGCCTACATACCCACTTTCAAGCGAGAACGAAATCACATGTACTTCTCCTCACAGGATTTCTCAAGGAACATACACCTAGAGTTCCTATGTAGAAAACCCCTCGTCCAATTTATTATTTAATAAAAGGGTAATACACTTTTCCAACCAAGGGAGGATGATTAAGCCTTCACAAACTAATATTAATTCTGCCTTCTAAACACACCAAGTTTCCATACACATTTAAGATTCTTATATGTGGGAGAATAAGGGTTAGCTAGGTTTTGTCAATAATACTGTTAGCCAAGATATATCTCTCTAGGCATGGATCTAAACATATCCAGGGACAAGTTGCAAGACAATCCAGACTCAATCTAAGAATAGGACATTGATAAGGTAGTCAAAATGTCATCACCACACATCATTTAAGTAAAAGCCTTGGCATGAGTCCAAGTTATATTGCACCACAATATGGTTATATAAAATCAACTATCACAATGAATAGGACTTCCTCCTGGATTGAATCTGGACATGCATCAACTAGGTCACCTTAAAACTATTTAAAACATTGTAAGGTTTACAACAATTACTATAGACTTGATCTAAGCATGAACAATTCCCGAATTCTACCCAAGATTGGCATTCTTTAATAATTATATATCAGGGATAACCTGTACATTTGGTATGCTGATGATAATACCATGTATATATCTATCACCTGCCCCTGCCAAAACAACTAACTATTTTTAAGCATTTAACTTATACAGATGCTAGAAGCTACCTTTTTGTGGCATACATCTGCAAGGTATAATCCTCAAGGATTCCTAGCCTTGATAGATAATGTCCCTGAGAAGCTAGGGACTAGCTTAACCAAGGAGATCAAGTTTGTGATGCAAAATACTACTATGAATAATTTTACTCAAATAAATCAATTCAACAGGTTCGGATGACACGTTACTAAGAACTTTGGCCCTGAACCAACTCTATTTAAGAAAGTCAATGCAAACATATATAGATGGAGTGATCAGTTTAGTTGTAGCGGCATGCCCATTGTTGCTCCCTACATATGTCCCATTCCAAATTATTAATACTAGTCATGTGTACTTGCAACATTTTTAAGGAGTAGAGACCTATACGATTTATATTGTTGAATCTATAGAAATACCTATTTGACATTCACACGCATTTGCACATTAATGCTTGCTTGCATAAGGATATCATGTGTTCTGCAATTTATTCTAATGAAAATATGAGTATCATTGTTGAAATAAATGCATTATTACTGTATGTGTTGATTTTCATAATTGTAATAGGTTCTTATGGACTTATAGCACCTACCACAGTCTTTCTTACTTTCCCTCACAGGCAAAACATGGTATTCTTCTTACATCTTCTCACACAGCACAGCTCAGCTAATTCTAATTTCATTTGTGTTTATGCAAGATAAAGGAATACATACAATTGCCACAATATTGAGGGTTAAGCTTATTAGCACTGAAACAGCAATGTAAATAAAAACAGTAAATAGTAATACTTATCTAACATAATGAAATGTAGCAGCATAATCCAAGTGCACAAACTTTGACAGAAAGGTGTGGAAGAATGTAAATCTCTATGAGCCACGTTGAAGACAATTTTCATTGTAGGCGCTGGTATTAGCTATGAGGTTCCAAGCATGATGCAGAGGGCTGGTCTATGCTAGCTGCTGGACTGAGAGTGCTTGTTTAGCAAATCAATTTGTGCTTATCCATGTCCAGATGACCACATTCTGCATTCATGTCTACCAGAGCAACTGTATCTCTAGCTTCTGATGAAAACTGCTATCCTTTATGCTTTGATGAAAGTCCATTCCCTGTTCCAAAGCTCCTATTTTAGCATAAGTAGGGAGGATGTTGGCAATGGTCGTGGAAATCCGGCTTTATACAGGCCAATTGCATTTGCTTGAAAGTTCCAAAAGCCTTTCAAACAAATCCATTCCGTGAATATCCTACAGCCATTAGCATGGACGAAACCACAGTCCTTTGAGGCATTTTGTCCACCAATTTGTGCTCTCTCCTTGCTGCCCTACATTCGGATTAATTTCTTCAGGCTCAATTGGCATCCATACTTGGCACTAGGCACCCATAAGTGCCACGAATCTCTCAGATTCATCAAACCCCCTTTTTTTACAATTGCGAGCTGTTTCTCTTAGAGAAACCCCCTTCACTGTAGCATTTCCCATTTTTTGTTTTGAGCAACCATGTCTGAGTTGATGGAATATTCATTATCTTTCTTGTGCGTCATTCTCCTTTTTCCTTTGTGTGAAAACACTCAACTCCTGGTCATGTCCCTTATTCTATTCTCTCTTTCTCAGCATTTAAACACACCATGCTTAATAGATGTCTATAGCATGTTGGAAGCTCTCATTTCAGTGTGAGCAGGGAGGATGTTGTTAAAGGTTGATGAAGCTGGATTTTATGCCTGCCAATTGCATTTTCTTGAAAGTCCCTGAAACCTTTTCTACAAATTGATTTTGTTCCTGTCCTCTCCTCATGGTATTCCATGAGATTGCATTTCTTTGCCCCCCATTTTGTCTACAGACATGATAGAAAATAGAAAATTAGAGACGAGGATGCCATTCCGCCATAATGATTTGTTGTAAGGTGCTATGAGTTGGTCCTTTTGCCAATTATCGTCAATGTATGGTGTGCAGTGCTTTCATGGTGCTACTGGTACTTAGCTTTTGGATTATAAAGAATAGCTTGCACCATCCGCTTTATCTGTTGAATGTTGTCAACGAATTTGCTAGGTTTTTTTAACTTCTTTTTGAGCTGAAGGAGCTGTTCTGAGGATGGTGGTATGGTGCAAGCTATGTAAGCGGGTGTCAATGGTTGGAAACCCAAGTAGACTTGAAAAAGGCTGTCTGTTGTAGACTTTGTTTGAGTAGACCTGAAAATGGTTGTGCATTGAAGGGGTTGCCACTGAGGATGATAACATGGAGTAGACCTGAAAAGGGTTGTGCATTGGATATTCCTTTTGAGCTGAAGAAAAGGCTACCTCAGTGGTTGCTAGTGATTAGAAACCCAAGCAGATGTGAAAAGGTTGTATGCCATATATTTTGAAAAGCTCTAGTGTAGCTGTATTGAAGGGTAGGAATTTCATCCCAGGTATGTTGCTTTTTGGAGTTGTACATCTGAAGGTGCACTATCATCCTGTTCACTACTTTTGTTTGTCCAATGGTTGGCAGGTGGACATAGATTTAACTTACTTTGCTTCCATTAGTGACCAAAATTCTTTGTAGAATTGGGTCAAGAACTGGGTGTCTTGATGGAAGATGATGGTGGAAGGTAATCCAGAGTGATGAATTCCAAAGGATTTCTTAGAACCGGCAAAGGCATCTGCATGCCTTGCCATTTGTTGATTGGTTTGGATATGGCACATGCAGTGTAGGATTGGACATACCTGGCAATATTTGATGATAGGTGTGGTCAGTAGAAGTACTTCTGTTGTATCATGAAGGCCTTCTTGACTATGAAGTGTCCTACAAACTTGTTGAAGTGAGCCTCCCATATGAGTTTATGCAACTTTTACCTTTTGCAGTAGACACAAGTGCCCAAGGTGATATAGGAGTACATCCATCAAGTAGCGCTTTGTAAGGTTTGATAAACCTTTGAATTCTGCATTTCATATGTATAGTTTTACCCAAATGTTGTTCTCATGTCTACATGCATCAAGCACAATGATGAGAACCTGAACTAGAGCTCGACCTAGATGATTTATTACTAGATCAAAACTGACCTTTTTGTTGCTAATATTAAGTTGGGAACTGTTTGAGATATGATGGTCACTTATGATGGCATTCTTGTCGAAGCTTGTTTTATGTTTGTAGAAGCTAAACCGGCTTGTGGTCTAGGCGGATCATTATTCCTTTCCTAGTATGTAGTATTTCTATTGCTTACATGCCCAAACTAAGGCATAAAGCTCTATCATATGTGGGGTATCGCTGAACTGTTGGGGTGAAGGTTTCATTGTGGAAAGCAACTAAATGTCCATGTTGAGTGAGGATTTTTCACAGTGCATATTCAGTTGTGTCAATTAATGTCTTGAAGGTCTGCTAAATATTCAGTGGCTCAAGCATTGGTGTGGGACCAGTCAATAGTTAGTTCATCGAATGCTTTCTGTTGTGCAGCCTACTTGGTGATTTTTGTTGTTGTGCCACCTTTTGTGATCTGGTTCAATGGGTAGGTGACTTGAAAAAGACCAAGTGCAACCTCTTCTAAAAGTTTGCCTATCCCATGAGGTTGCAGAGTTTTGTGAACTTTGATGAAGGCACTCTTGGATGATGCTGATTTTTGGCCAGGTCCACCTGTAGTCCTTGTGCATCCACCATGTATCCTAGCTATTGTATTTCCTGCATGGTGAATGAATATTTGACATAGAGCTTCTATTGCTGTAAAGTGTGAAATACTTGTTGGATGTGGTGCAAATATTTATCCCGTGTTTTATTGAAGATCAGGATGTCATCAAGGTAGACAACAATGAATGAGTTTGGGAACTTTTAGAAGGGCAATGATAATCTTCTCTCTTTTAGAGAAGTTAATTATTGTGAAGTACAAACATATTAGACTGAGCCAATTATCTAGAGCATTTGTGTCTATGTTACGTTCAAAAAAGGGATGTCTATATTGGCTTGTACCTTGTATGCTGTGGAACTGCCCAAAGGGTTTGTTGAAGTTAGAGCTCTGTGAAGGATGCTGCATGCGCTCTTGGAGTTGGGCAAAGTGATTGGCGTTGCTTGCTCTATCATGTGCCTGCTGTTGTTACAAATCTCCCTGTTGCAGTTGCAAGACATCTTCTATCATTTGTTGGCTGTTTGCCATCTTGTGTTACTGGGGAGGAGAGTATGTGGAAGGCTCACGAGTCACAATCTCCATCTTCCTGTAAGCTCACCTCATATGCATGGGCATACAAATGGAGGGATTTAGAGATTAAACTTCAATACCACTGGGCATAGTACGAAGTGTCTGTGCTCTGATACCACTGATCCATGGCCTTCAATGCTGCCTAGAAGGTAGGCATACTTAAGCTGACTAAATGTGCTATGGAAGAATCATATTTTGAATGATGGAGGCCAACAACTATTATTAAGTGTAGTGGCTAGGGCAAAGACAAATAATAGAACAACTAGACACTCTGATTAGAACTGTAATATTCAAAGCTATACTATGCAATAGTTCTATACAAGATCCAAGAGACCAGATGTGTTTTATCCTAACCTTTCCTCTAACTCTACCACCGAGCTGAACTGAATTTTTACAAAGAATGGAGCATCTAGTAATATACATATAGGGGTTAATGAGTGGTTTGGTAGTTTCAATTGTTTTCTGTTATATGTCATATTCGGACTAGATTCTTCTGTGTTGCTTTTACCCAGGAATGACACTGCAGATGCATGTTCAGAATACTTTTTTCTAAACTTATGCCCAATAATGTGCGTGGCAAGTTTGGTGAGGATGCCACTTTATTGCCATGTGTATGCAGATCATGATTATGATGTTAATGGAGCTGCATAAGCCATGTGTGAGTGCTGGTGGAGTAAGGAGCTCATGAATACCCTAGATCTTCCTAGATCATAGTTTTTGTGAAATATAGTTTGATATTCCCTGTAAATGACTCTTGGCTACAGAAAATAGTCTAGCTAGTATGCGACCAATAATAATGGTCCTCTTTTAATTGAGCTGAAATGTATTTGTCTGATTTGTGGAAGGAATGAATGTTAAGCTCAGAACATGATATAGGGGAATCAGAATAGACATCATTAAAGAGTTAGACAACGGGTAAGGCTTGGAGGAGGGGATTCACACTCTGTTTGAAGAAGACAAGTTGGAGACCTTTAATGTTGGGACCTTTGCTAGTACTTGGTTTTTAGATGGTATTCAAGATGATGCTAGGTGTAAAGCGTTGCACTTTGGAGAGGTGTTCAGGGTGGACAAGCTCATTTTGCCTTAGCTCACAAAGCTTTTGTTTCGGCTTAAGGGGAAACGATGTTACTCACTTTGGGTATCCATCATAGATTTGGGGTTTTGTGGCTTGCAACCACTGACAACTTGTAGCATCCATCTATTCAATGCCATTTTGCCTCCTTTTTGCATCAGAAATTCAGAGAGCATATTACAGTGCTTCTAAATGTATTTTTTTGAAGAACCAATTCGCTATCTCCTTTCTGCTCAACCCACTGGAAATTAGCCACAGTTTTTGCTTGGCAAAAGACAAGGATTGAGACATCCAGTTGTACAGCCTCTTCAGTTGGGTCATCAAGAACTAAAAAGTTAAAAACAGAAAGGAAACCTCAAGTGGTACTTTCAATTTAAGTAACCTGACAATATCTGCTTGTTGAATCTTCGCCTTCGAATATGATTGTGTGGAATAGTTAAGCTGCTATTCCAAAATTTGCACCTCCATTTTGTCTCCAAATGGCATCTTGGGGAGTGATTTCTCTGCTAATGGCCATTAATAAAAGGCTTCAACGTAAAAACTCTAGCCTTTTAGTTCATCTCTGTAAGAAATGAATATCTAGATGATTGTTTTGAAGTTTGAACAGCTCTAGTAAATAATCTTCTTCCGTATATTAAGTGCTTCTAACACCCCAAGAGACAAGAACTTGCTACATTACTCATCTAAGGCACATGAAAGGATATCTATTGCTGTTTTCCAAGCCTTAACCATAGCAGTTAATCAAATTTTGAAATGCCTCCTTTTTATTTATTAGCCTTCTAGTTATTTGCATGCTCATAAAGTCCTGTCCTAGGGATTTTTATATGAGGAAAAATAGAATTGTGACCTTTTCCAGGTTTTAGAGAGCTTCAAAATGATGATAATTTTTTGCATGTTGGCATATAACTCCTTAAGCAAAAGTAATTATCTTCTTGTATATGCAACTTTTCATTTTCTATTTTCCTTTGCTTATGGCTCTTTCTGTTTTATGAACTAATAAGTTAATGACCTTTGTTTGGCTAATTTAGGTTTTTCTTCATGTAAGCTTTAGATATGTGTTAATTTCCCTTGGATTAAACTCACGGAAATTATATCTTTTTCTTTTTGATGTGTATTATATGATAAACACAACTGAATTATCTGAAGTTTTGTCTCTGTTTTCAGATTCCTTATGTTGGTCTTAACTTTGCTGTTTATGAGTCTCTGAAAGACTGGTTGCTCAAATCCCGACCTTTTGGTTCTGATGAAGGCTCAGAGCTAAGTGTTGTAACAAAATTAGCCTGTGGAGCTGCTGCGGGAACTGTTGGGCAAACTGTAGCTTATCCTCTTGATGTGATAAGGAGGAGAATGCAAATGGTTGGGTGGAAAAATGCTTCTTCTATTGTAAAGGGAGATGGAAGAAGCAAAGCTCCCCTTCAATATTCGGGTATGATTGATACCTTCAGGCAAACTGTGAGAAATGAAGGTATTGGTGCACTATACAGAGGTTTGGTCCCAAATTCGGTGAAGGTGAGCTTCCAAAAATTCTTCATTTTTTTCTGTTCAATCCTTTTCCTTCTAAGACACTCTTATGTATGACAAACTAAATTAATTTGAAATAGTTTTAAGGGGTGACCTAGATTAGAGATTATAGAATTTAAGTGCTGATTAAAATCATTTGTTGAGATATAAGGCTTCCATGAAATCAATCTTACAGTTTCACCTCCAATAGTTATAACTTATTTCATATAAAGTATGAAATCACAATTATATCTTGGTTTGAGGGTTACACTGCCATGATTTAGTTCTGGGTTTATACTGGTGTAGCTAATGGTAAGTTATGATGTTTGGACTCTGGGATACTCAAAAATTATGAAGAATTTATTAAATATAGGTTGGGATCATAATTATTTTAGCATTAACAAAAGTAAAAAACACACGGTGCAAACTTTTGCTTGCAATATTTGCTTTGTATGTACTACGTAGTATGGAATTTCAACTGCACAGCTGGTGCCAGGGTTACACCACATTGCATAGATATGAGTTTATATCAGTATAACCCATGGTAAGATTAATGTTGTCCAGGCTAACCAGAAGCTGAACATCAAAAATAAGTTTGAAGGAATTTTTCAAAATATTATAAATATTTCTTGGGAATCATAATTATTCTTATCATAAAAATCTCACACTTTGGTATTCTCACACTCATCAAAAGATCATGTGCTTTAGCATTTATTTAATTTTATATATTTTTGAGATGAAATATTCACGTTACAAATGCCAGTGATGCGTCCATGTCTAGACAGAAGGAAAATATCCTAAAAGAAATAAACTGCTGGGTCCTAATTAAAGCTTAAGATACTGACTGATCATTCCCTTGTGACATATGAGACAGCAATTGACTTCAAACAGTTTGTGTTATTTTTAGAGAATTGGCCGTACATTTTTTGGACTCCAAAATTATAAATTGCAAATATATGGTATATATACAGCCCCAGGAAATTGAGATTCTATTCTTATTAAAGAACACTGCTAGTTGCAGATGAACAATTCATCAATAGCGGTGGGAGTTATCTGCTTCTGTGACATCCAAGATGTTAACATGAATCTAATATTATAGATTAATCAAACCTCCAAAGAAAATTAATGCCAAAATGATGGTGAAAAACGCCCTAAAGAAACCACACCACGGATGTATATCATTAAAGTGCTAATGCGTTATATGGAAAAATTAATTCCTGTTTAAACACATTTGCATATGTCCTTTAATACTGTTTAATCTTAAAAAGTTAAAAGCAAATGTCTATATTTTTCTCCTCAGGTTAAAATAGTTGCAGGATGAGGATAGTATTTCATCATTGCTAAATTTATGTTATCTGATATAGACAAAAATTACATTGTGCATACTGATCTTGCAGGTAGTGCCATCTATAGCAATTGCTTTTGTGACATATGAAGTTATTAAGGATCTCCTCGGTGTGGAGATGAGAATTTCTGATTAATGAAATTCATACTTTTTATTTGGTAGCAACTGGAGGAAGTTCTTCAATTTAAATAGAAGGTATTAATCCTCGCCAGGTTTTTCTAATATTCAACATTGTGGTGTAGAGAAGATATTCTTCTTGATGGCGAGATCTAAATCTTCAAAGGCAGGTTTGACCACTGTTGAAGACAAATAAAATTTGTGACAGAAATTGGACTTCGCATATTACAGCGGTTTTGTTAAACTGAGGAAACAAAGTATTTAATTAATACCGAGGTAATTTGCCAATTATATTGCCTTTTAGGCAGTATGTGTAAGGAGGGCAAGATTTGCTCCGTTGCTTAAATTTAAATTTAGAAGGTTTCAATTTATAATAATGCAATTCAGTTTGGGCCTCGAGCCTATTCTAGAGTTACTCCATGTACATCTGTCTCACTGATGTTTACAGTCTCTCTCTCTCTCTCTCTGCATATTAGTAATCACTTATTTTGTAGCTGTCTATTCTTAGTTTTCATCAGAAGCAATTCCATTGGTAGTTCACACTCAATGTGCTGTTCCAATACCTATGTATCTAGGTATTCCTTAACAGTAATAAAAAACTTATAGGAGATGACAGATTGCTGAGTCGTAGCACTTGCTGGTTAAGAAACTCAATATTCGTCAGGGTCTGGAATAATATCTATTTGTTATTAATTTGCATTATACATGAAGCTACAATATGCAGTATTGGTGGTGTGGTTAGCTTGTAGTTATTTTAAAAAATACATCCTTAATAGAATTTTAACACAAATGTTATTACAGCATCAAGTCAGTCCATGGGCCTGAGGTATCAATATAGTCCTCATCTCAAATAACGCTGCCGATTATTTTTTGATAAGCAAAATGTGAGTTTTTTTGTTGCAGAATCTCCGTTTGAATGTTTGTTTTAGTATTAAATTTTCCATTTTAAGTTTATTCGTGTTTAAAGTGTTCAAAACTTGCGAAGGCCACAGCTGGGTTGTGAAAGTGCATTTCTTGATTTTTTGATCTATTTATGATCTGCAACGAGATGTTGAGAGCATTGTATCCAATGCTCTTAGAAAAACTATATTTTGTTTTTAAATTTTATGCATTTTAAATAGCACATCGTACAATACTGGTTGTTCCCACTTGTCTCAATAAATGCTTCTCGCGCACTAACGCATCGAAACAGCACTTACATTTGGTTTCCTCTTTCATGGCTTGATATAGTCTTGTCACACTTTGACATCATTTGCCCCTGCCTTGCAAGGTTATCCCCGAACTTTGAAATTCTGAAATATCGCTAATATCCAATCTGAAAGGAATTTTTAGAAACATCTTTTGAACTCTCAGATATGATTGGAGTCACTTACAAACATCTTGAATTACCGTTGCTTTCTTATTATTATAATCAGAGGAATTCAATGAATGGGCTTTAAAATGGGAAGAATTCGGCAAAAACTTGGGGACTTAAAAATAATGTTAACTGTAAAAACAGAGAAGAAAACAATCTTTGCTATTTTGTTTTAAATATAGTGTATAAGTGAAAATAAATAATGTTAACTGTAAAAACAGAGAAGAAAACAATCTTTGCTATTTTGTTTTAAATCAGTATAAATGAAAATAGTCATTATAGATTGTAAAAATGCACAGCTCTCTTAGAAAATCTATTCTACTTTTCCTAATAGGTTGGTGTAACAAAAATATATGGCCGACTCCAAAAGAGAGATTCCTCTTAACATGAAGCATAGCCCACTATTTTAAGGACAGTTTTATATTTGTTTTTAGACCGAAGGAATTGGGTAGTCCCATTGATGGCACTGGCGGGTCATGCCCTCTGCTACCATGTGGTCTTGGGGGACATTAGACCTTGCAATATTATGTCTACCAAAGGTTGCTCCCGCCAATAGAGCCAAGATCTTAGCCCAACTTGTTTATATTTTTAACCTTAATTTATATTAATATATAAAGTAAAAGAAACACTTTTATCAATCTGTAAATTTTAAATTCTAAATTTTAATATATATTTTCAAAGTAAAATGTGAAGCAAGTTTAAAATACATGCCCTAAATAAAAAATGTATGGTCAAGATAATATGAATTACTTCATATTAACAATATATTCATATTAAATGCACACAATATGAATTGAAATCTTTAATTCTATTATGATTACAGAATTAAATAACTAAAAGAGTCATTTGATTACTTACAATATGAATTTAAATCTTTAATTCAATTATGGATAAATAATTATAAGAGTCATTTGATTACTTACTTTGTGGTATTATATAATCATTGAAATAATGAAATATGATAATCACAAGATCACCAATATCTTAAATCCTTGTCATAAATAAAGAACAAGGACGAGCTCTATTAAGTATAATAAATCTTTAAGTGCTTATGTGAACTTCTAAGAGTAACATTGAAGCTTTCATAGGAAACAAGAAGTTATGTGCATCTTATCATAGAAATGCAAACATCTATAAGCATTCTAAACTAGTAATTCTTTTATTTCTTATATTTTTAGTAAGTTTGAAAAGATAAACGTTATTCATATCTTATTAGAATAAAAAATATATAAGAAAATTCTTGTGGTAACAAGCCAAGTTGAATAATTTCCTTATTGTTAACAAAGGTGAAAAGAGGCTACATCTGCCGCGATGCCTCCTGTCGTGACTCTTCTGGCTGCTGCTAGGGTTCCAATGGTAGCACATCGCGCGGATACCTCCAGGGTGGCTGTGGTTGCAACAGGGAAAACAGTGGAAGCTTCTGACATTGCTGCGCCTAGGCAGATTAGGGTTTCTACGGCGGCGACTGGGGATCCTGTGTCTGCTGCGGTTCTTCTTGTTGTGGGGGGTTCATCTCTGCGTAAATCTGTTGTCTCTAAGCAGTCCTCGACTGCTGGAGATCGAGTTGTTGCCCCTTTCCCTCAAACTCTCTAATCCTCCATCTGGAAGGAGAGGTGGAAGCCATTGATCATGCTTCCTTAGTTCTCGAGGAACATGGTCTTATTTGCAAATTTAAGGGTTACTGGCCGAGTCTTCCAGATTTGCATGCCCGGATTACTCGCCATTAGGAACCAATCATCTCTGAAACGGCTCACATTTTCCCAATGGCAAGGGGTTTTTTCATTGCCAAGTTTGAGATGGCTGCAGATAGGAAAGTGATACTATGTGATCATTTTTTTAGCTGGAATGCCTGGTGCATGCTCATGATGAAGCCTTAGCATCCTGACTTTGATGCTTCCACTAAGTCCTTCTCCAAGGTTCCTACTTGGGTGAGGCTTCCTCATCTCCCTCTTCATTTGTGGGTTAACTCTCTTCTTGAGGCCGTGGGTGAGGCTCTAGGGGACTTCTTGATGGTTGATGAGGAATCAGATGATATTCTTCACTCAACTTATGCTAGGATCTTGGTTGATTTGGACACGTCCAAGGGTCTTCCGACAAATATAAAGTTGGTGCATCCTAAAGGGTCATGTATCCAAACTTTGGATTATTAAGGCCTCCCCTTCAGATGCAGGAGATGCTTTAAAATTGGTCACTTAGCGGACCAGTGTGGACTGGAAAAGATTAAAAAACCTGCTTCTTGGTGGAAGGGGGCCTCCTCCCAACATTACTCTGTTGTGAAGGATTCTTCTATCAGAAGTTTTTCTCAGGTTGTCTCTTCTTCTCAGGAGTTGGATGAGACCAATGCACCTCTTGGGACTGCTGATTCGCTCTTCCCTGGGAATTGTCCCCTCTCCTTGTACTGAATCTGAAGTTCCAGGCTCTGAGGGTAGTGGGGCTTCTGCACCTCTTATTGGCAACTCCTCGATGGTTTCTTCTGAAACGGTAGCTACTGAGTCATCTTTCGATGCTGCCTCTTTGGATTCTCCTGGCCCTCTCCTGGGACAGCCTCAGGGGTTAGGGGACCTGAATCTTGATTCGAATTCTACGCTGGTAATGGCTAAGAATGAAGATGATGGGTGGACCTCTGTTAAAGCAAAGAAAAAATTAAAACGCCCACCCTCTTTTGATATGTCTCTTCGTTCCCAGAAGGGGAAAAAATAATTAGTTTGTGCTTTCATTTGCTGGCAGATTTGTTGCTGCTGGAAGCTTTTGGGCTGCTGGTTGTAACTAAAATTTATTTAAAGCAACATTTTTTATTGAGAGAGTGCTAGATTTACTTTTCTGGTATCTTCTTTTGTGTCCAGGTTGAGGGAGCCTATTTTAAAACCCTTGTGATGGTCTTGTTTTGTTTCATTTTAGAGAGCTTCTTTGAAAATCTTTTTTGACCTTTGTACAAGGTTTCGAGGCCCCTTTCAAAACCTGTTTTTACCTTAATAAAAAATAAGGCAAGTTGAATTATCTATCAAATTACAAAAAAATGAACATAATCTTTAAGTGACGTTCAATGTATATCCTAGCCTAAGCACTCAAATGTGTGTTTATGAAGATATTAAAAAGATATCACCTTGATAAGCTTAGAGGTTATTCTACTATACCACCTTAATACAAGGTGATTACTTAATTGCCAATTACTTAGTTCAGTGACGGAAATATTGATAATATTGTATACATGATATTTTGTTAATCATTGAATGCAAATAGAAATTGTTTTATAAGGCAAGAGTCCTTAGATCTCAATCTAGAGAGAAGGTTATTTAGAGGTAAGAAATTATTTATAAACCTTGAATGCTTGAAGATTATCTAGTTGTGAGTTTTATTGAAACGTATGATCATAGTCAATATATGTTTTTATAATATTATGGAGCATTATACCTTCTTAAGTCCTAATCAAGGACCTTAATCCTCTTACCTCTGTTACTCATGTATAATTCATCACTTTGAGAAATATTGTATAAGGAAACTATTAGTATGATTCTTATATTATTGTTAATAAAGACTTGAATGTCTTGATTTTGTATATTAATGATAGTTGTATTTGCATTTATGAAAAGATATCTAATAGATATGAAAGAGTTACGCGTATGTTCTATATGTAAATTCTATGATCCTTTATCAATTGTCATATCATTTTAAGTGTTCTTGTTCTTGATGCATTGTATAACTCAATTATTCGTAAGCTTAAAAAATAGATACATGATTATAATTTGATGACATCTTGATTGTGTTTGACAATCATAATAGTGTTACATTAGCATTAGATGTACATAAATCATATTGCACAAATTTCATTACTCTTGTCGGTAACTCATTGGTAAGCGTCCTTGTATTCGATAGGTATTCTTAATCTTCGAAATGTTTCACGGAAGTGTAAATGCCTTGTGGTTAGGAGGATAAGTAGTTCAACAATGTTCTCACTTATGGTGTGTTTAAGGGAGACATATGTTAAGAGTTTCGATCATGGTGGTCATTATATATATTTTATTTATCTTTGTATTTGATCTTGTGGTCTAATGTAAAGGAAAATGTTTCCTTATGTTTTTCCTTGTTATTGGATTAAGTACTTAATCTTAATGTCAAAATTGGATTTCATATCTCCAATCTTGTATATTGGATATGTGATGATGATATATGCTTATTTATGTGTATTTTGTAAAGTATGTTGATTTGATATTATGGCAGTCCTTACAAGTAGGGTCTAAAACAACCCAAATGAAAAGCCATGACAACACCCAAACTTGTTCAATCTCTTAGACCAAACAGACATATGAAGCATGTATAATGCCAGCATGGATGTAAGCCTTTCCAACCAAGAAGATGAAACTCAAAATACTCCTATCTTGGGAAAAAAAGCTAATAAACCATATCTTAAGATCCTCGTAATGACATCATAATATCAACTCAAATGCACAAGGAGATAACCATGCTAAACACCACTTAATTGAATAATCTAGAATTAACAATCTATCCATAGATAAAGATCCATATCTATGAACGATAGAGCACAAAACATAACCCATCTAAAATAAGAATGGGCGAGTACCTTTCTAGATGATGTTGTGTAGACTAAGAGTGGGGAATATGGATGATCTCCCTAGATAACCAAGTCATCATGACCCACTCGAAGAAAATTCTCCTCTCAAGTCCATACCATGTGAAAGCTCCTCAATCTTCTTGCTGAAACCACCAATTATTTGAACAAATGTCTCTAATCACAAGAGAACACCAAAATCACCCAACTCTCCAAGTATACATGAGCACCTGTATTTAATCAATCTATGCTAAACTAAAAATGCAACACCCGCATAAGCATGGAGCTCCAAGAAAATGATCAATGCACCTAATACCTAGAGAACCAAACACAATCACTATCAAAGTTACAATTGTAGAATCAAGAACCTAAACATGTCATCATGATATAATCATCTCCTAGGAGATCACATGCAACAAGGTAGACATCTTGGTCTCAAGAAAACTTATATCATGTCAAATCTCTAAGCTAACATCGAGAGTAAACCAATACCAAACCAAACACTCAAAACTAATAATATACATCTTTAATCACACGAAGATGTAATGTGTGTGAAGAAGGAACATGTGGGTGTTTACATGTTTCCCTCTTCTTGATTACACTAAGGAGAGTGGATCCAACTGACTCAACCTTAAATCTAATTGAGAAGGATTGGGAACAAGGTAAATCCAATAGTCCTTGTTGCTTTGAAATTAACTATGCAAAGGGTGTGAGTTGGATGCTAGATTTAGGACCAAAGATGAGAAATTGAGGGCTTTTAACTTGCACAAAAACTTTTAGAGTAAATACGTAGACGAGAGTTTCAAATCTAGAAAGAGGAGACAAAAAAGAACTTGTGTCTGAAATCTAGGTTGAAATCAAGAGGTCAATGTCGGGTGGGGTGAACCTGACCCAAGAATGTCAAATGTAGATGTAAATTGCATTTTAGGGACCTGAATGCTGCTCAAAATCTTCCTCAAAAATTTCATCAGAAAAGTCTAGGTTAAAGTCAGGTAGAGTGACGTTGACATTGCTTTTTTAGATCTACAAAATCTCAATATGTATGTCTCTGCCTGCTCCCTTTGATTCCAATCATGTCTTATGACCTTGTCATATACACATGCAAAGAAGATAAAATGTTGGGTTGATAGGGGTTTATGTTGATTTTAGGATTGCTGCAAATGTAATAGCACTACCTAGATTTTATATGGTATGTGTTTTTCAAATGCGACAATCTCTCTTTCATTTATATCGGGAAAGAGGCTAGGAGAGACGTGTCCCTTCATGAGACATGTCTATTCATTATAATTTTATAATGTTTCATTAATCAATCATATATTAGAATAATATAAGTTTGCATATATATA
>MU223230.1:1480311-1496216 GCA_018584345.1 Thuja plicata | reverse complement strand
ATCCACCCGAGAACTTGTGGATAGAATTTCCGATTGAGGCAATCGACATTAAATCTTGTGAGTTTGTGGATAGAGTCGTCGATGAAGGCAATCTACACAAGAGCTTGTGGATAGAATCACTGATTGAGGCAATCCACCCAGGAACTTGTGGATAGAATTGCCGATGGAGGCAATCCACTCGAAAGCTCATGAGTTTGTGAATAGAATCACCGATAGAGGCAATCCACATGAGAGCTTGTGGATATAATAGCCGATGGAGGCAATCCACTCTAAAGCTCGTGAGTTTGTGGATAGAATCACCGATGGAGGCAATCCACAAAAGATCTTGTGGATAGAATTGCCGATGGAAGAAATCCAATCTAAAGCTCGTGAGTTTGTGGATAGAATTGCCAATGGAGGTAATCCACACGAGAGCTTGTGGATAGAATCACCCATGGAGACAATCCACTTGAGATCTTGTGGATAGAATCGCCGATGAAGGAAATCCACCTAAGAGCTTGTGGATAGAATCATCGATGGAGGCAATCCACCTCAAAGCTTGTGTATAGAATCATCGATGGAGGCAATCCACCTGAGAGCTTGTCGATATAGTCATCGATGGAGGCAATCCACATCTTGAGACTATGTTTCTATTGATTACATCATGAAGATGATGCTTTTATTTCTTACATCATATGATTGATGTTATCAAGTGTCATATAAGTGTTGACATTGGATTGATTTATCCTCCCTATCTAAGAGGGAGTGTTGATGTTTTGTATAGCTATGGTGAGGGTCATAAGTGTTGACACATAAGACCACTACACATTTTTTTTGATCATCCACCCTAGCTAAGAGGGAGTGTTAATGTTTGTAGCTTCAGTCGTATGATCATTAGAATACATTTAATACATGATGATCAATAATAATATAATATAATATATATTATATTATTATTAATCATATGAAATTTAATATTCAATATTAAATTATTATATTATTCTCAATTAGTAATTGATTGATGAAGCATTATAAGATTGATTAAATTATAATTAATGGGAAGAGGCATGTCCTTTCTTATAAATAATAATAAATATACATGTCCCATGAAGGGACATGTCTCTCCTAGCCTCATTCCCAACATAAATGAGAGAGAGATTGTTGCATTTAAAAAACACATACCATATACAATCTAGGTAGTGCTATTACATTTGCATCAATCCTAAAATCAACATGGTATCAGAGTCAGACTCCAAATGTCTTTAGAAGTGCACGTAATTTTCTAAGTCTGAAGATGAAGTTTTCATACATGCTTGAATCCAAGGGAAACTAATTGATTCAAATTTTAAATAATAGACTTGTGTCGTGTGATATTTATTCACATTCTTACTATGAGTCATGTAGTGAAGTGGTGCAAGGAGAGTCAAATAGTCCAAACATTTGTGTTATACAAGTCAACTCATCTTGAAAATTGGAGCAAAAGATTGGAAAAGATAGTTTGTAAAGTAACCTAATTTTTTTATATTGCAAACATGTGTTGTGGTGTGTACACAAAGTTTGACAAAGAGGAGAGTGCATGACCCCACATTAAAGCTATTGTAAATGCCTTACTAGGAGCAATTACTATTAGGTAGAAAACACACATCCAAAAGATAAGTATGTTTCCACAATGATATACCCTTAAGAAAATATAAATCAAGGGAATTGAAGCACATGAAAAAAGAGAGAGCACATAAGGGATCCACTAATGGGGGTCAAAAAGTGCATTTGATAAATCATGTATATCAAGTATAATTGTAATAAATTTGACCTTATCTCCCAAAGGTAGTAGATCTATGAGCACAATGGGGGAAGAGAACATAAGACAAAAAAAGAAGTCTCTTTGGGTCAATATAGTAGAGATCAAAAAGAGAGATATAAATGCTTTGCATCATCTCCAAGTAGACATTACAAAAGCACATTTATGACAATAACACATGTATCACATAACATAGATATGCCATTTAAAATAATTGAGATACAAATACATAAATATCACAACATATGTGGTCCCTTTATTACCTTGCACCAAATAGAGAAAAAATGGCAATCTAAAGAGAGATTAACATAACAACAAGATATATTAAGCAACACATTACATGCAAGAAAATACACAAAATAATCTACTACACAAATGAAGCTAGTCAAGTAGGTTGTCTGCCTCTCAATATCACTTAACATCACTTAGAGGTGGTGGAAAAGATTCAAGAGGAGAGGCAACAAATATGGTATATGGAGCTACAACAAGTTCTAAATAAGGACCATGCCTAGTTGATGAGTCACTTTGTTTTTCACTAGGAGCTAGGATTAATTCTTTTGAAAATATCAAAGAAAGATCATGATTTATTTCAATAGCCTCATATATATCATTAGAATCATTAGCATAAACAATTTTATCATTCATATCATCATCCAAATTAATCACAATATCATCTTTGATGCACAAAGGAAATAAGATTTTAACTTTTTAAGGTGATCTTCCCCCTTGGGCTAGACAAATTTTGGTCAAATGGAATCAAGTCAACATTTGGTGTTTTAGGGGAGGAAATGGTTTGAGAAGAAAGATCACAGGCCTTGGAAATTTTTTTTATTTAGTGACCTCTTAGAATATGATTTTTCTTGGTTTGAATAGAGACTTGAAAAGGTTGAGGATCAATCAACATAGGCTCATTTTATTCCTTTCTAGGAGGAGCTAAGGGAACCTCAATAGGTTGATAGATGTAGAGTGTTGGGCATTTTCCTTTATAATATGTAGGATGTAGGACTGCAACATATATAGGAGGAATACCAAGTGTAAGAATAAGTCTAGGTCCAAGATGAGGAGGTGGAATATCATTAGGTTTACTTAAGGTTGATATCCTTTTATGTTTGATTTTTGATAAGATACGAACAACTTCTCAGGGTTTCAAAAGTTTAGGTTTTTGAGGCAAAAAAATCAAGGGTGAATTTCCACGTCTTTGTAATGACTTATAAAGAATATGATTGATCATGATAATATGCCAATTATGAGGGAACTTTAAATATCTATATATTGTAGAAGGTATATATTCAATGGAATTGAGCCAAAGATGTCGCAACTTCACATGAAATTTTAAGTTGGAGGTAGGGATAATGGTAAAGGTAACATATAAGCACTTAGTACCAACCTCAATGGGAAGAGTGATGAACCTATGGTAGGACAAGAAAAACCATCATACACCTTAATCATAATACTAGATTTGTCATATTTATCTTGATGCAATTGTTGTGTAAAGAGATTCTCTTTAGTGATAACATTCACCATACATATTGGATCAATGAACAATCCTTGTGAAATATTTCCTTTAGTTTTGTAGTAATTTTATAGGGGTCCATTGAGTGCCTCTATAATTTTCCTTGAATTAAGGTAATGTGAGGTTTAAGCTTAGGTTTATGTTTCTCAACAAGGTTCACAACATTTTTTCATACACATCATTAGAATTCATGTAACGAGGTTCATTAGGCTAAAAAAGATTGGTGGAATGAGAAGACAAGGGATTGGTAAAGATTTACAAATTTTGATTCAAGGGTGCTATGAATTTTTTTCCTTTATCATTCACACCCTCCAGATTTGTAGTGTTGGAATCAATAAGGCCTTGGATCATATGCTTCAATCTAAAACACTTCTCAATATCATGGACGGTTTGCTGATGGTATTGGAAAAATTCTTTAGGGTCAATGAAAGTTGGCAAGGGATAGGAAATATGTATTATTTTGATGGGAGGAAGCTTCATCGTATTTGCATTAATAAATTTAAGCACGATACTATACAATGATTTAGAAAGAGGAGAACAATTATGTGTAATATTGATGATTAAGGGACCACACCCGATGTTGTGGTTGCCACTCGTGTATCAATATGATTTGAAGAGTTGTTATTGATATTGATGAAACCTTTATTTAATTTTTTGGATTTTCTAAACCGATTGTTGAAAGACATCATTCTTATCAATTGTAGTCATTGATAAAGAGGATTCAAATTCACTCACTTTTGCTAATAATTATGAAGCACTGCACACAATTACGTAAAATATGTAAACTAAAAAATAAAAGCTTATTTCTAATATCCTTTTGCAAATTAGAAACAAAAATTCATTAAACATCACCATTAGGTTTAGGATAAGCAATTTGTTAATGTAAATGTTTATTTCTAACAATAAAATTAGTCACTTTTTCTTTAACACCATGCTTACAATATATTAAGTCATTCAAAGTGATCTGAGGGCCAATATTATTTTAGAATTGTTTTATTAATGCATTATCCAATTTTGAAATGAATCAATAGAGTAAGAGGAAAAGAACAATATCATTGCTAAAATTTATCTCTAAAAGTGCGAGAAAATAGTTTTTCCATGAGTCTATGATCATTTGAGAAATCATTACACAATGTTTGGAATATTTTTCCAAAAGTTAAGGGGTCACCTTTTCCATTGTATAATTCCAATCAGGGATTATCCATGTATTGAGGAAAAATAGAATGAACAATATCTTGGAAAAGTGAGTTGGCTATATCACATTATGGGTATATTGAACTTGGATTGGGTTATGGAAGCCAATTATTGTTGTAAATGTTGGTTCCCAAATCAACAGATTATGGAATTATAATATTATGCCAATTTCTATAATCAAACTTCACAATGGACTTGACCAATGAACAAGATTCAATCCTTAATAAGATCAAACTCTCCTACAATTTTGGCTTTGCTAAACCAAAGTGGGTACACATTTACTATAATTAAGGATATATTATTCTATTGTAATTTGTTTTTAATTCTTTATCTCAGAATGAAATGATCTTCCAAGATAAATTTATCTAAATTCTAGCCAACTTCTTACTTTCTACTTTTAGTTATCCTAATTTCTTACTCCTTATTCTTCTGCCACTGTTATGATAAAAATGCCTTGTACTAGAGACTAGTCCCTTCTCTTTCCTTGGGAAATAGAGTTACCTCATTTTGATATCCTAATGTATAACTCTATGAGACAATTTTTAAATTTACCACTTGGATAAATCTGTCAACTACGTAACTCTTCATACAAGATAATTATGTATACCACCATAGCTTATCCACTTGAATTTAAATCCTACTTGAGGAGACCAATCAGACAATATGCATAAAGAGCTTTTACTTCTTCAAATGATCTGTAATATACTTGATATCTAAATCATTCAAACATAATTCAATTACTAGAATTAAAAACCATAGAGAAATGATTTCAAAAGAAAGCTTCCACACCAAAAATAGCAGAGAAAAGTATCGATTGTATTATATTTCATGATCTGATATTTACATCTTGGCTTTCTCAATCTGAATCTCTTTCCAATCTGAGGTTCCCTTTTATAAACACAAGGGAATCCATGTGATTGCTTACATCTTTCAGTTTTAGAACAATATGACTCTTCAATTGTAAACTAATTAGTTATCCAACAAACTAATCATCATGTCCAAAAATATAATCAACTGCCCACTAACACTAAGGGATAGGACCCTTGGTCTTCAATTTGCAAATAATTCTTTTCTTTAGTGGAAAAATCACTCATGGGAAAAATGTAATGTGCACAAAGTCTCTTTGGATTATGAGATAGTTTCCCTCAACAATCTCAGTCTATCCTTATTCATTCTATAATTATTTTGTTTAATCCGTTATAATGCAATATGTAAGAGTGTTACGAATGAATGCAATCAACATGAAGCAAAAGATGCTATTATCTAACACATGCTTTTAGAAAAATTGCTAAGAGGCAATGTAAACACATTTGAAATAGAAAACAAATAATATTTTATAAATTCCATTATAAAAATATCAGACTTGAAAATAAAAAATAAAAAATATTTAAAATGTTTTTGATTAAGGTAAATACAGGTTTTGAAAGGACCTTGAAACCTTTTACATAAAATTACTAGAGATAAGAATCAACAACCCTTACACACATAGAAAGCCTGCTACGAACAAAAAGTAGGACCCTGCCCCCATTAACCCAAAAAAGGAAAACAAAAAACTGCTAAAAAGAAACACAGTTTTGAGCACAGTTTCCAGCACAACTTCCAGCTCAGATTCCAACACAGAAAAATAAAAACTACTTCATAATTTCATAGGCTTCCTCAACCTCTTTTGCATGTCTTCCATTTTATCAATGGACTCTTTCAGCGCTTTCATCTCCTTTGTAATCTCTGCAATTTTCCTTTTTATGCCACTTCGGGTTCTAGTACTCGGGCCCGAGCTCCCAACTTTGTCATCTATTGTGATTGTAGTATTCTCCAGCAGACTACTCTCCAAGTAGGCATATAAACTTTGCAATTTTGAATAGAGACTTTAAGCCCCATGTCTCTATGCTTGAGAATAATACTTATCATATGCCCATTGTGGCTGATTTGATTTTTCATGTCTTTTAGCTTTTCTTCCACAAGTGCATTGACTCTGGTCATAATATTCTCATTTCTATTGTTATTATTTACCTTAATCAACAATTCCTTCTCCATTTCTTCCAGCTTGGTTTTGAAGGGCTCCATAGCTTCTTGCATTTCATTTAGGTGCTGCTTCATGTCCTTCATTTCCTCACTGAGCCAATTCTCCATATTGGCCCCACGATCCTCCTTGCTCTTTGGGATTCTATCATCAATTTCAAACCCTACCATAGTATTGTGGTCAGGGTCCATTATCTGTCTTTTCTTTTTCCTGTTACCAGCCTTCAAGTTCGGTTGCTCTATCTGCTCCTTGTCATTACCATCGTTCACTCCATTTTTTTTCCTCCTTGTCATCTCCCTCTTTCTCTTCTTGTTTTTCCTCTTCTTGATTTATGGCTTCATTTACCCTGTTCTCATCTTCTTCATTCAAGGGCATTTCCTCCTCATTCATCTGGGTGTCCTCCTTATTCACCTGTTCATCTTTTTCTTTCATTAGAGCCTCCTCATTTATCTCTTGATCTTCCTCTTCAGTCATGGGCGTTTCCTCCTTCTCCTCTTCCTGAATCTCTTCTTCATTACCCTGACTATCGAGGGTTTGGTATTCAATCTCCTCCTTCCTGTCCAAATTCTCCTTTTTCTTACTCCTAACCTTTTTCTTCAGGTTCTCCTTATTTCTATCCAACTTAATTTTCTTTGCATTCCCTTTAATCCTTTTGGAAATGGGTTCTAGGATTTGATTTCTAGTGCATTATGAAATTAACAAAATAAGCCCTTCATGAAGCACTGGGTTGCTATCTTTTTTTCTATGCTCCATGACACTGTTGTTCAGCGAGCTGAAAAGATACAAGGGACACAATACCTTTTTGTTATGCCTAAAATGATTTTCAAGAACAAAGTGAAGGTTGTAAATTTTGGAGTAGCGACCATCTAGGGTGAAATACTCAATCATGAAAGTCAAAATGTTAGCCCAGTGACTCTTAATTTAATTAATGTCCACATAATCACCCGTCTCTTTGCTTAGAAGGGCTTCTTCTTCTTTGGATTTTGGGAAGATTTTGAAAGCTTGAGTCCCAATGTGTTTATTGTCCCTGTAAAACTTCATGCCTTCACTGGAAAGACCCGTAATCTCTGAAATTATGCTCATAGTCAGAGTAAAAGACTTACCCCACATATTCACCTTTTCGTTCTTCCAGCTGTCTACAAATTTTTTGGTTATTTCTTTGTCCCATCCATGTAGTTTCTCCATATACTGGGTCACACCACCCTTCTTTAACCTTTTCCAGACTTTTTTCTTTTGTTTCCACTTTGTATAGTCCATCGGCTCCTTCCTCTTCAGACCTCAACCCATTTTAACCGAAGAATTCTAAACTTTCTGAGAGTGAATGGGCTAAAACACAATACTGTTGTGATTTTCCTATTTCAAAATGCTAGATAAAACCCACAAACTATGCGAGTTCACATTCTTCATGATTCTCGTGTCCCTCGACTGATAGCTATCATCACTCTTAATCTTAAGTGATCTACTCATCATTAATTTTGGTTTTAATTGAGCCTTCAATATGGTTAATCTTATCATACCTGATAATACTTAATATCTCCATATTGAGATCCGCTTCCCCTTTCCATGATTGAGTGACATCAATTTGGGCCCCCACATTAGCAAAGCCATCCGCTGACTTATTTCCTTCCCTAAACACATGGGTTATATGACTTTCTTTAAAAAGAAGCATTAAGGATTTTATTTTATCAATTATGTGGCCAATTGTCCAGGAAGCCTCATTCTTACCATTAATACAATTTATTATGTTTAGTGAATCTCCCTCCAACCAAAAATTCAAATAACCCATTTCTTTAGCCATGATAACGACTTGAAGAGTTGAATTTGCTTCAACAACATGATTTGTTTGAATTCCCAGAGGGGCAGCGAAAGCTCCCAGACAATTTCCAGTCGAGTTTCTTATTATGCCTCCCACTCCATCTCTTCCCGGATTCCCTTTAGCTACTCCATCAAAGTTACCTTTGACCTAGCCAGTCGGCGGTGCAGTCCATCTTGTTTTTTTCCCTCAAATTTAAATCCTTGTCTTTATGCCACTGATTTTTCATGTTAATAATATCATTTAAAATTTGAGTGTTCTTAAGGGGGTGTCTCTAGGGAGAGAACCTTTAAAATTTTCCAGCAAACTTCTGCAAATGCAATTGGCCACAATCTCATGGGATGAGATTTTTTCTCTGAAGACTCTGTTATTTCTCTCCTTCCAAATTCTCCAAGTGAAGTGAGGAAGAAACAACCTCCAAAGATCTTTGGATTCTTTACCATTAAAGGGGCAATGCCATTGTTTTACCATGTCTTGAAAGTTATTAGGTTTCACCCATTCCAGGTTGAAATGATTGAAGACAGAGTCCCACACTTTACAAGTATAAGTACAATGAATCATGAGATGATTAAAATATTCAGCTTCAGAGCAACAGAGGATACATCTATTAGGCATACTAAGGTCCCTTTTACAAAGATTGTCCACTGTTAGAATTTTGTTCTGAACAAGCAACCAAAAAAACATGTTAATTTTAGGTATAAGCTTATTGCTCCATACCTGAGAAATGATTGGGTGATCTTCCTGGGAGAAGAGAAGGGCAGAAGCAGAAAAAACAAAAAAATTTCCATTTGCCTCCGGACCCCAAATCAAAGAGTCTTGTTCATTTTATCTTAAAAACCAAAGATTAAGATGTTTATTGACCAAAATGAGGTTCTCATCAAAAGAGCTAAGGTAAACCAATTCCTCATTGATCCAATAATCAAAATTTTTTTCCCCAATTATATCTTTACATTCCAGAATCACTAGCATCCATTCCTGCTTCTCATCAAGAGCTTCTTCCTTCAGCCAATTATCATTCCAGAAATTTATCTTCCTGCCATTTCCTAGCTTCCATCTTATCCCTTTTCTAATCAGGTCCCTACCTTTCCTAATGCTGTTCCAAATGAAATAACCTTTGATATCCAAAGGATTCCTTAACATTTCCTCCAAAGAGTTTAGATGATATTTTCTCTTGATAATAGTGTTCCATTTCTTCTCCTCTTCAAAGATTCTCCAACACTATTTTTCCAGCAGAGCCTTATTAGTATTTTTAATACTTCTGATTCCAAGCCCTCCAAAATTCTTAGGTTTACACACCACCTCCTAGGCCACAAGGATTAACCTCTTCTTCTCTTCAACTCCAGACCAGAGGAATATTTTTCATATTTTTTCAATCAAGTTTGCAACTTCTGAGGAATTTTGAAAAGACTGAGCGCATAGACTGGAAGGTTTTGAAGAGTTGATTTCAGAAGCTGAACTTTTCTAGCTTGACTAAGAGTAGTTCCTTTCTATCCCACCAGATTTTTGTGAAATCGGTCAAGGATGCCATTCCAGAAAGAATCATCAGGTTTATGACATAAATGGAGACCCAAGTAGGAAGAGGGGAAATTCCCAATCTTGCAACCCAAAATGGCAGAGATCTTCCTTTGTCTTTCTTCAGGAGTGTTGCTGAAAAAAGGGAACTTTTCTCCCACTTTATAGATTGACTAGAAGCATTAGTATAGGTATTCAAATCCTTTTTCATGTTCCTTGCTTCCTTAATAGAGGCTTCCCCCATCATGATAGTGTCATCCATAAATTGTTCATGTGAAATTTTTTGGAGAGTAGAGGAAGGTTGGAGACCAGATATCTGACGTGTTGTCACCATACTATTGATATATCTCCCAAGGATTTCCACCATTATAACAAAGAGAATGGGGGAAATTGGATCACCTTGTCTAATACCTCTTGTGGGATGAAAGAAATTGGAGGATCCCCCATTAACAAGCACATAAGAAGTCACAGTAGAAACCAATTACATTATAATTCTTATCACATCTTTATCAAAGCCAAAAGACCTAAGGATATTAGAAAGAAAAGACTAGTCCACTCAGTCATAGGCTTTTGACAAATCCAATTTCATCAGGAATCCTTGTTTTTTAGAGGCACAGAGAGAATAATATTCTCATGCACCACAAAAATAGAATCTAGGATCTGTCTTCTCGGAATAAAACCATTCTGTTGAGGAGAAATCAGATTAGGCAATAATCTCAACAGCCTAGTAGTAATGACCTTCAAAATGATTTTGTATAAAGAGTTACACAGACTTATTGGTCTAAAACCATCAACAATATCAGCTCCATGTTTTTTAGGAATGAGAGATATTAAAGTAGAATTTAATTCCTTAAGAATAGATTTAGTTCCAAAGAACTCTTTAACCGTTGAAATTTTTTTTTTACCAGTGATACTCCAGAACTGCTGGAAGAAAAACATCCGAAACCCATCAGGACCTGGAGATTTCTCTCCTTCAAAAGAAAAAACTGCCTTCTTGATTTCAATATCTAAAGGAATAACTTTTAGAAGGACATTGGAAGGATGATCCACTTTACAAGGAATCAAAGAAAGTAATTTCCTTTGGTCTTCTAAGTTAAGATTTTGATCTTTAGATAACAAGGTCGCAAACTACCCCATCATTTCTTCCCTTATTTCCTCTTCTTTAGTAATTTTACCTTTAGTAGTAGACAAGGAATGGATTCTATTTATTGCCTTGTGTTTAAGAGTAGTAAGATGGAAAAATCTAGTATTCTTATCTCCTACTTTCAACCATAGAGATCTTGACCTCTACCTCCAGAAAGTCTCCTCTTTAGCAATGATATTGTGAAGATTCACAAGGACAGAATTCTCTTGGGTTTTCAGATTTTTAGTTAGACCATTTCTTTGAATTTCCTCCTGGATTTCTTTCAGGTCCATTTGGGTTTTATTTTTGGATTGGAAAATGTCCCCATAGACATTCTTGTTCCAATATTTAACATTATATTTCACATCAGCCAATTTCTTAACCACTTTGAACATTGCAGTTCCTTCCACCTTAATATTCCACCAATCCCTTATTTTATTTTCCATATCAGGTTGGTCTAGCCACATCTTCTCAAATCTAAAGGGTGCATTTCTTTTTCCTGTGAAGGGAAGAACATTAAAGGAAATAGGAAAATGGTCTGAGCCAATTCTGGTAAGAGAAGAAAGGGCACAAGAGAACTTGGTATACCATTCTGGATTGATCGGTACCCTATCAAGCTTAACTTGAATAAGATTAGGTCCCACCCTATGATTAGACCAAGTGTAATTAATCCCTTCCAGATCAACATCCAACAAACCTTCATTAATAATGAAATCCATCAAATCTACCCTACTTTCCACTTGTGATAAATTTCCTCCCATTTTAACTTCCTTCTTTAAGGGAGTGTTAAAATCTCCCGTTCTAAGAAAGTTGTTCTCCGAACGAGTTTCTATCAGATCATGCAACTTCTTCCAAAGCTTAAGTCTTCTAGATTTAGTATTGGGGGCATAAACATTTATAAGGGTCCAAGATAAATTATCCTTTAAGCTCCAGACTTTGGCTGCTAAATATTTTTTTCTTCTTTTAGGAGCTAACAGTCAGAGCAAGATTGATTCCAGAAGATAGCCAATCCCCCAAAAAGCCCCTTTAGAACTACTACCAAAAAAATTCCCATTTTTTAACAATTTTAAATTCTTAGTTTTTTCTTTGATCATCTTAGTTTATTGATTCAAAAGGATATCCGGTTTATAATCTCTAACTAAATTCCTAACTACATGTTGCTTATGAGGACCATTGAGTCCTTGTATGTTCCTGGAAATAATCTTCATTTAAGGAGTGGAGAACGAACCTGATGGATGGTGAGTTGTTTTCCATCAGTAATATTCTATTTAGCTTCCTCTTCCCTTTAAGTTTTCTCTGATTTTCTTCCTTTTTTCTGGTTTTGGAGTTCCTATATCTTCTTTCTGATGACCTCTTGTCAAGACTCATGGTTTTTGACCTCCATTCTTCTTTATCAACTTCGAATTGGGGTTCCCCATTGAGGAGCTCTCAGTTTTCTTTCCTGAGTTAGAGTTCATCTCATAAGAATAGTAGTTTCCTTCAGGGGATTTTGAGCCTTTCTTACCTGATCCCCTCTTTGAGTATCCCATAGTTGACCAAGAGTTTTCCTTTTCCTCTAGATCTAAATCTTTCTTCTTTTTCTATTTATCATTCTGATTTGGATCATCTAGGGAGTCCTTTTTGCTTCCCCTAGTTGTATCATTCTCCTTCTCCAATTTTTCCTCTGACCTTTCTGTTGTTTTATTTTTTGTTTCTACCAAAAGCTCATCTTCTTCAGAGTCCCTTTCTTTTTCTTCTCCTTTGGAAGGAATCAAATTTTCTTCTATCCTTGATTCATTCTGTTTTGTTTCTCCTGTGAAAGGTTCCCCTTTTTCTTCTGCAGATGTGTCCTAGCTTGTGGACTCATTTGTCCTTTCTTTAGGAACTTGATTTGCTGATTCTTGAACTTGAGTTTTTTGTGCTTCCCCTTTTTGATCCTTATGATTATTCTCATTTATTTTTTCATACATGATTTTATCCATCTGATCCCTATTTCCATCCAACATTTTTGGGATGACATTAGTTTCCTCTATTTTTCTTTTCTATTCCATTCTTTGTCCTTTGTTTTGATCCTGGTCCTTCTTCTTTTCCTTTTGAGGCTTCTGGGGGCAATGTTTAGCCCAGTGACCAGATTTCTTACATATGAAGCATGCGAAAGGCATAGATTCATATTTGACCTCTTGGATCCATGACCCTCGTTTCAATTTCAGGGTTATCACCTGAGGAAGATCTACATTCTGCTAAATTTTAACACAAATCCTTGCATACACTTGTCTTGTTCTAGCTTCTGTTATTGGATCAATAGATATAAGCTCCCCAAAGGCACCTTCTATAGCGATTAGAATTTCCTCATGCCAATATTCCTGAGGCATCCCAGGTAGACGAACCCAGAGTGGTGCTTCTATAAAAAAACTATCATTATAGCCGAGGCTGGTTGTCCATTTTTGCAGAGATGAGGAGGATTTTCCCATCATCCAGGGACCCCCACACAAAAATTTAGAAAGGTCTTCCCCATTTGAAAATTCAAAAGATAAAAAACCTTTAGGCATAGACACTACATCAACTTGACCTTTCAACCTCCATTTCTTGTCCACAAAGGATCTGACTAAATCTATATTCGGTCTTGGGCCCAAATATTTTCCAACCAAAGTAGAAGCCTTGATTGAGACCATATTGTCGACTAATAGATCATGTATATCAATACCAAACTCTCCTTTCAGTGGGTTTGTTAAAATATTAACTTTGGGGAATAAAGAATTTCCCGAGGATTTTATACCAAAGAAACCTGCCCATTTCCCTTTCCCTTGATTAGTGGAAAAACCATGTGACTTACGTTCAGATGATTCTCCCCCAACATTTGAATCTTTTTATTTTTTTCCTCTGGCCCCATTTCTGACTCATAATCCTTGCTGGACACTACCATTGTAGGTCCTCCATCTGATTCCACAGATCTAACAGCAGAATCAACACCTTCTGTCATAGATCCCACAACAGATCCTTCAGCTCCCAGCTTTCCTCCAGTTTCAAAATTCAAAATTCCTTCTCCCACCCTTTCCTCTCCTCTTCCTCCCTCCCACTCCTGCTCCATTCTTCTAAAATATTCAAAATTTTATTCATATCAAGTCCACCAAAATGTAATGGTGGTGGAAATAACGATTCACAAATTTAGTTAGATAAACAAGGAATTAACTTACTTCCACCTTCAATTACATTTGAGGGGATAAAATTAATAGATTCAAACCTAATAGATGTTAATATTGATTGTATTCTATCACTCTTTCATTGAGTTTCATTGAGTTGAAAATAAGCTATGGAAAGATGTGAATTGAATACAAGATCTAGGGTTAATGATGTTGAATTGATAATAATTAACATGTACAAGAAGTATTTAATCAAATAGACAAACACAAAGTACATATTTAAAAATGGGAAACAAAGAACAACTTGTGTTTGTAATCTAGGATTGAAAGTGGAGGATGATGTTGGATCTAGGCACCCCTGTCCTAGAGTGTTGGATGCAAAAAAAAAAGTTTTATTTTCCAATTCTAGATACTATTATGAATATCCCTTGAAATTTTTTTTAGAAAAGTGTCAAACACTAACAAAAAATATTGCCACTATATGTGTCTTTTCTCTCTACAAAATTTGGTTTTGTATGTCTTTGTTTGTTCTTCCTAAATATATATTCTTGTCTTTAGGTCCTACAACCTACACATGCAAGAGAGAGAGAGAGAGAGAGAGAGAGAGAGAGAGAGAGAGAGAGAGAGAGAGAGAGAGAGAGAGAGAGAGAGAGAGAGAATTGAAAATGATGCTTTAAAATAGAATGCTAGATGTTATGCCTCGAGCTTGCTGCAATTGATGATGGTTGATGATGCAATGGTATTTTAATGTAATCACAAGTATTTGTAAAATAACATGGAATGAAAAGATGAAAATATCCTTGCATGAAAAGGAAAGGAAAGGTCCTTTTATAGTCCATGATTCCATCCATATGTTTTTGGGTCTACATATGGTGACAACAATATTGGACTATCATGCACTCCTTATGGGAGTCACTTAACTGTGATACAAATGAGGTGTATTTACCCTACCCCTAGTATGATTTGAACTTGTTGCCTTTCTTTCAAGAGTACAAGTTCTCCACCACTAGGCTAACTTAGGTTGTACTCCATAATGTTTAGATCTACATAGTTCTTAAAGGATATGATGGGATGAAATGCCACCTTGATACGAGTGGATGCTTTGAATAATTGAATGATGTATTATGTGTTGGAAAGAGACACTGCATAGATTATTTGGTGTTTTTATTAATGGAAACCAAACTCAATTTCCACATGCACATTGTGGTAAGAAGGTCCACAGTAAGTCAGAATGAAAATTTGTCTAAGTGTGGTAATGAAGAACAAGGTATTTTACCAGTATTATGGTGATCTATTTTGAGTTCAAATATTTAGTTAAAAACAAAATTGAAGTATTTTAGATTTCTAGAGATGATTATTATATAATTTGGAGGTCTAGTGGTGCAAGTGTGAAAGTTATATCGGTCAATGTATCATTTTTATGTTTACCAGTCAGGACAATCGACTTGTGTACACAATTTGTTTTGAATAAGTAAAAGCAAGATTTGAAAGGTCCCAAAACCTTGTATAGAAGATCAGAAGATAGACAAAGCTGATTAGTCAAGCAGCCAAAAAATTGAACAAAAGAGAAATAGGGGCCCTAGGCCCTACTGTTAATGTTTGTATCTTCAGTCGTATGATCATTAGAATACATATAATATATGTTGATTAATAATAATATAATATATATGTTATATTATTATTAATCATATGAAGTTTAATATTTATTATTAAATTATTAAATTATTATTCTTAATTAATAATTGATTGATGAAACATTATAAGATTGATTAAATTATAATTAGTTGGAAGAGGTATGTCCTTTCTTATAAATAATAATGAATAGACATGTCCC